>OU696572.1:8108392-8160892 GCA_916048095.2 Sacculina carcini
TCGTATGAGTGACATCAAACCGCCGAAATTATCCACACAACACAGCCGTACAAATGACGAAGGCGCATATACACATGCCAATCAACAGAAAATCTTACAAACACACACGCACATAAACAGCCTGTGTGTGTGTGTGTGTGTGTGTGTGTGTGTGTGTGTGTGTGTGTGTATATTGCATGTCTATTGTGCATGCGTGAGCTTGTTACGTGGTATGCCTGCAAACTGGTCTGTATGTGTGTGTGTATGTTTGTGTGTGCACATTCGCACACGTATTTGTAGCTTCCACTGACGAAGAATTTCTGATTCAACTTCAGCCGGTTGAGCCGCAGTCATGAGGGAGCAAGTTGAGTATCCAAATTGCTAATCGCCTTGTACGGTGTGAAATACTAACATTGCAGTACGCAAGCTGATAAATAAGAAAGATAATTACAAATAGCATTTCATACAAGGTTAGGCTAGACTAGATCAGGCTAGGTTGTGATGTCATGACTGAGCAGCCCTTCATCAGTTTTGTTTTTGCTGGAGTTATATTCATCATGAATTTTGTTCTGGCCTGCGTGGTCATGGTTACTGCTCTGTGCGTTGTCTGCTATGTGTGTCTGTGTCTGCTCTGTGACATGAATTAATACAATAAATATATGATGGGTAAGGAACGAAGGAAATGATAATGAATATATGAGAAAATATTGAATTAGTAATAATAAAACATAACAATGAAAAAGAAACGCCTTATCATAGACCTCGACCAATATATTGACATATACACAATACATAATATGTACATATACATATACATATACATAATATGTACATATTGACAGACATCGCGATGCACTGGATTAAGATATTTGGTTAAAGAGTCGATGAACCGTCGCGTTACAGCAACCCAAACTATCGAAAACCACACTGAAGGCAGATGGTCAATCACAGTTGGAACGTTCACCGTCGCAGTCGCATTATGCAACTGCGACCAACCTTCAACACACAAATGCGGTCTGTATGTGTGTGTGTGTGTGTGTGTGTGTGTGTGTGTTTGTGTGCACCGTGGCGGGTGTGTATGTAATTAGCTGCTGGCCGTGTGATGCCGGAAGATGAGCTGTGACCGTGACTGTGTTGGCTGTGTGAAACTTGACTTCTGCAATCCGTCACTGCCGTGCATCAGCACAATAAGCCAGCCATGCTGCCCTCACACCACCAACTTCCGCGCCTCCCGAACTACTCACAGTTGGCAGTGTGCAAATGAGCAAGTAGTGGTTTGTGCTCAGCAAAAACTACCAGTAGTATGATGTGGTACTACAGGAAGAACACCATACTTGATGCACCAGCAAAGCGAAACGAAGATATATTGGTATCGGTGGTATTCTATAAATTGATGATATCTCACCGAGCTTGACAAGTCTGTAGATCGCAAGAACTGTCATTAGTCCAATAATGAATCGTAACCAAACAAAACTCAATGTAGCTTAGAATAATTCCAAAGGTCTATTGAATGAGTAACAATTTTGAGCATAATATGTGGATTGGTCACCATGTGTCTATGCGAGAAAATACTTCATTTCACCTTTGAAAAAAACCATATTAACAACGTTTTAGGAACGAAGTGTAATCAATCCAGGAGCAAAGAAAACATAAATTTATTTGAATATCAATTCAAAATAAAAACTATCAATGTTTCAATGGAATTTTCTTCTTGGAAAGGGTGGTCGCATCAGATAATCTGACTTCCTCATACGCCTTCCATACTCAACACATACTAACACAGGTGCAGATTTCGCTCACAGATAAAAAATAACCGCTCAAAAATGAAAAAATATATGAAATATAGGAATAATGACATCTCAAAATGTGTGGTTCATCTCCAAATATCGCATATCAACTGCATGCAATATTTGTAAAGACAAATTTTCAGCTCAGATATAAACAACAACTATATGAACGTATACACGACGACAATAAATACTGATGAGGCATTTCTATCAGGAAATATTGGCAGATAACCAGACCTGTAATCGTCTCTTCCAATTATGCACTGCCATTTGCCCTTTACTGTGTTGAAACTTGGTAGCTGTTGAGGTGGATCATTTAATAAGCCTGCCTCAACACTGCCTACTTGAGCTCGTCATAACGTAATATGGAATGAGTCTGAATGACAAAGTACATTGAACATATTTGAACACATTTGAACACATCTGAACATTGTCCTCAAATGCCCATTTCCTTTTCAGTTAAACTGCTAAACACATGGGCGTGGATTTGTGTCGAGGCTCAATCACGCATTATTCTCCAAAGTTGGCTCAGTTGGCCAATTGCAGGGGACCCTCAACCATTTTATGCCTGGTCCATCACAACACACATACCTCAATGAGAAGTATATTGCTTATAATTGCATTTGCACGCATTTGTCGTGTATTGCTACTTTTTGCTATGCTAATCATGGGCGTAGAACCTGGGAGTATGGAGGGTATATATACCCCCGACAAATTGGCTGGGGGTTATTAACATGTAATTATATACCCCGATAGTTCTGCTGAGTTCAATTAATTGGGTATATTATCGTCAAAACAAGCATAGCAAAACAACAATACACGAATAATGTACAAGAAATTATGTGAAAAATTATACTTTACACAATATAATTTTCATTGAGGTATGTGTGTGTGTGCTGTAATTTAATAGGCCGAAAATGGTTGATGGTCCATGCAATTGACCAACTGAGTCAACCTTGAACACTAATACATGATGGCTGTCATCATCCCCGAGCCTCGACACAAATCCACGCCCCTGATTCTAATTTTTATGATAATATACCCAATGGACTAAGCTCAGCAGAATTATCGAGTGGTAGAATTGCATATTCATACCCCCTCAGCCCATTTGTCGCGGGGTATACGAGTATATGTCGGGGTATATGTCGTATATACCCCATAACCCTAGGATGTACGCTCATGGTTAAACAGACGATCTTTTCGTTTAAGGATTATCCGATGGGGTGTTGTGTACAAAGGTGGACAAAGGAGCAACGGGCTCCTCTAAATGACTGAAACAAAAAATGAATAGATAAATGGAAATATATATAAATTGGCTAAAAACCTGGAGCTTGTATATTGCACGTGTGTTATTTATCGTGCCACATGGTGGATTTCTCTTAAAACAACTTCGCTACGATACCGTACTGGTGTTGCCTTCTAGCGAAGTGATCGAAAATCCCTTATCAGCAAGTGCACGGGGTTCAACCGGGAGTGTTGGTGCCTAAGGAGTTCCTGAGAATTTCTGTGAAAGATTAAAGAAAGTATGTGTTTTTACCTATGCTTTATTGGTTTGCTGGAAAATATCTACTTGTTATATCCGCAAAACTGTATAAATGACCTATGAACAAAAAAGCTTTGTTATAACGCCGTTTGTATTTTTACCTTTTTCATATGACTGTCAATAATCCAGGGGGTGTGAGAATTGACCGCTGATGTTTTGAAAAGGGTGCCAAAACTGGGAGCCACTGGTCTGCGTGTGTTGGTGTGCTTGCATGCTAGTCTCTCACCAAGCTAATTAAATTTAGTAATCACATCTTATCACTGTTATCTTAATGCTATCAATTTAATTCAATGAGTAAGTGTCTAATTACAAATAAAGTAGAGCATAGTAATTAAACAAATACGCGCAAATATAAAATATAAATGTGTAATTTAACGACGGAATTAACTAAACTGTTATATAATGGGGATATTTGTTATAAAAGAAAGGAGAGTTTGGCACAAAAAGGTAAAAAATTGGTATGTTTTATTTTGAAGGTTAATACACCATTGATTTGCATATAGGTTAGATTAGTTTATGTTAGGTCAGTTTCTGATTGTGCGGTATAATTCATCTACCTATACTTATTCCAAATAGAGTGAAATCAATTTTGCCCCAATGGTTTTCGATAGAAAATAAAATTCCACTTGTAACAGCCTGGGATATAGAAATTGGATTATTCAATCGCAAATGGCTACGTTCCAATGTGGTATCATACAGTGTACGCACTAAACCCATGCACCAATACTAATAATGAAATAAGATTAATTATCATTCATGTTTTCACACAAACAATATATATTTTTCATTTTTCAGCTTTGTAAATTTCAAGTTGAGGTAAACTCACATGGTGGGGCCGTGTTCATCTCATATATTTGGAGCACCAGGTTGCGCAAGTGGTCGATCACTGCTCAACATGAAGCCAACGTGACCAGCTTCAGTCGAGCATGGCTCACGCTCTGCTCACTTGCTCACACCACATGCTCACACACACAACACTAACACACACCAACACACACGTCGGCAAATGGACACACACACACACACACACACACACACACACATGTAAACACAAGCACACACACACAGACCGACACAAAAGCAAAGCACAACACAGCTGCCAAGCTGGTGGACCAAGCAAGCTGATGACGGCAGCTGCCTCACCTTCGCCACCGCCAAGCAAGCACTAGCCGCCTACAACTGCCACTACCTCGACAACTACACACACGCACACACACACACACACACACACACACACACACACACACACACACACGCACGCACACACATGTATATATACACGCACGCACACACATACGTACGGACACACACACGTACGCACACACATACACACACATACGCACACATACGTACACATACACGCACACATACATACACATACACGCACACATACATATATATACACACACGCACATACACACATACGCACACACATACACACGAGCGGGCCTGAAATGCGGGCAGTGGTGGAAGTGGAGGAGACGGAGGAGACGGAGGAGAAACTGGGTCACGGAGCGGCGGCGTGGCGCGGTGTCGTGCTGCACCGTGGTCGCCCGGCCGAGCAGGAGGGGACGTTGCTGCCCGCTTGTACGTAGACCATTGCCAACCTCACTCAATCCTGCCTCGCTGTCCTGTCCCACACACACATACATACACATACACCCTCGTAGCCAGGAACCAAGGAGTGGATGTGTGACGATTAGACATGGATCTCTGTGTGTGTGTGTGTGTGTGTGTGTGTGTGTGTGTGTGTGTGTGTGTGTGTGTGTGTGTGTGTGTGTGTGTGTGTGTGTGTGTGTGTGTGTGTGTGTGCCTAAAGAGGCGAATTGTGGTGGTGGAATCGGTTGGGTCCAGTGCAACCGATGGCTTAATTGAGGCACACACTGAAATCTCTCCAGTGATATTTCACTGACCAGACAGCGGTGCGGTTAAAAAAGAATAGACACAGAATGTACACACACACACACACACACACACACACACACACACACACACACACACACACACACACACACACACACACACACCAGAGTGACTTACTTGACATGGAGGAGAGTTCAACTTTTTATGTTTGATAATTGTTTCCGCGTTGATTATGATGTCAGCACAGCAATGGGCGTGAATCCTGGGGGGTATGGGGGGTATATAAACCCCCCGACAAATTGCCTGGGGGTATGAATATGCAATTATACCCCCCGAGAATTCTGCTGAGTTCAGTTAATTGGACATATTATCATCAAAATCAGCATAGAAGGCAAATGACAATAGGCCAAAAATGCAAGAAATAGATATGTGAATAATTATATTACGCAATGCAATTTTCATTCGGGTATGTGTGTTGTAATTGAATAGACTGAAAATAGTTGAGGGTTCCATGCAATTGACCGACTGAGTCAACTTTGAACACTAATACATGATGGCTGTCATCATCCCCGAGCCTCGACACAAATCTACGCCGATGAGCACAGCCAATAAATATCAATGCACCTTCTGGGAAGATGTCACTACGAAATTTCAGCAGGGAATAACATACATGCCAAAATTGTTGCTGATTTTGAATGGTGATATCTTCTCGAAAGAGCTTGAAGCGTGTTTTCGAACACAACCTGCACACGCCGGTAATAAGCAAATTTAACAAAACACCAGTCATCATCCTTCGTTAGAAATGCAAACATTATTGGTGCACACAAATTGAAAAAGTCTCAAGGGTTGGGATAGTTTCGGGCAGTTTGGGGTGATTTTTGAATGATGGAAAGTGTTTGGGGTGATGGAAAATGTAGCATATTTATTTGTCGGGCATTTTCGTTGAATTAGTTCAAACAGCTGTGTGTTTTATTCAAATGTGATTATTATTAATATAATTAACAGCAATGAACACATTGCAATGCAGTGAGCACGCAAACGCTATTTATTGCTCGCCAGCAATCACCATGCAACTAGATTATCAAGAGACACAGAGAGAAGAGGATTATCATTAGAAAAACTTATAGACTTATACTGGACATGAAATCAGGTGGAGCGGAATCAGAACTGCTCACAAACACACCCACCCACACACACACACACACACACACACACACACACACACACACACACACACACACACACACACATACACACACATACACACACACACACACAGACACACAAATTATACATATTTATTCCCAATTTATTCCCGATGAATTGTCTACAATTAGTTCACGAAATACTACGGAATAATATAGTACCAGCTTGATACCAGGAGATGATGTAGTGTGAAACACATGACTCCGGTCGTATGCGCAACAGCCATCCCACACACACATACACACACAAACACATATATACACACAAACACATATATACACACATATACACACATACACACATACACACATACACACATACACACATACACACATACACACATACACACATACACACATACACACATACACACATACACACATACACACATACACACATACACACATACACACACATACACAGACACAGAGAGAAAGAGAGACACATGCAAAGAAAGTGAAACTCCGTCGAGCATTTGTTACTCTTCCTGAGACTCACGAGCTTTGTGAACCATTACCTGGGCGTAGATGTGCTTACTCTTGTGTGTGTCCGCTTGTGTGTGTCCGCTTGTGTGTGTCCGCTTGTGTGTGTGTGTGTGTGTATGTGTGTATATGTGTGTGTGTATGTCTGTGTGTGTGTGTATGATTTGCAGTCATTCATCTTTGCAAGTCATTCTGTGCTGGCGAGAGATGCGCCCATGCAGTTCATTACGTGCGCCTCTCTCTCTCTCTCTCTGTGTGTGTTTCTCTGTGTATATGTGTGTGTATGTGTGTGTATGTGTGTGTGTGTGTGTGTTTGTGTGTGCGTGTGTGTATGTTCGCAATAGCGGCTGCATATGACTATGACTCAGTAGTCACGTGGAATGGAAGACCCGGCGGTAGCAATTACGGCGTATCTTTGACAAAACACGTGTGTCTGATTTAATACATTTACGAGTATATACAACACATATTCTAGCGTTGACATTCGGTCGTTTCCGAACTGTTGAGGGCTAGTGAAAATTGTTTTATTTAATCATCTTGAGTATTGTCCACCGCTGACTTCGGTGCAGAGTCTCACTGACAGCAGTTATTGTGTGATATTGATCGCCTAGTTCACGTCATGCCGAGGAATTCCCCGATGTTGCTGAGATAAAGTTCCCATCTCACAGGTCCGGCAGCTCACCACAAACACGCACACGCTCACCCTGTCTCCCACACACTCTTTCTTCCATATGCACGGCTATAAGCCAGCACAAATATGCAAGCAATCTCGCACAAAAACCAAATGGAGAAGTGAGCTAGGTAAGAATGGAAGCTGAGATAAATTGGATAAAATTTATTGCTTAGACTAGTCGTTCGTGACCTTTTTTTTCTCTGATTCGTAATGATTCTTAATATGCATACTTTATTTTCCACAACAGCGCTGATAATTCCAACAAATTCACTCTTTGCATTGAAAAATATTTCATAAAGTTCACTATAGACGAAAATAAACGCGTTCAGATTGATATATAGCACAAATTTGTTCTTACACATTTATGCGCTGTATATGAAATATATAATTAAAATTATGCATGAATGAAAAATCGGTGCTTTCACCGAATTTTATGTAACATATTGATGGATTGATTTTGTCCGACCTTTAACTCGCCACTTGACATCCCCTACATTTCCTATCAGTGGGCAATTTCCTACATTTTACGCAAAAATTAGATATATGAATTAGATGATGAATTAGATAGATGGAATGAATAGCTGATTCACATGTGATTGAAAACGGGAATCATAATAGTCATGAGATAGGAGAATGGCAGGTTACGACAAACTTACTGCGCTCATATTTACTTATATTTTACAGATTATGAAAAATAATTCTGTTTCGCCTGTATATTTTGTATAAACGTTTTCGCTTGACCTGTTGTGTGCTTGTGTACTGCGAGAGGGTGTGTGAGTGAGTTAGAGCGGGTACGGTCGTGTAGCGCGGTTCATTTTTTTGTGTATGCATGCGTGAATGTGTGTGTGTGTGTGTTTGTTTCGCATGTGTTTCTTGTGTATATTTCCTGGCTATTCTGCGCAGTGCGATAAGCTTGTTGTATGCTGGCTGTATATCCTGTCGTCTTTCTACGAGTGTATTTAGTGTGTGTTTGTACACGTGTGTGCTGACGAGATCATGGTGAGGCGTTGTGTGGAGATGTGACGGTGTGTGTGGTGAGCCGGACTGAAGTGTTGGTGCTGTGTGGTGTGGTCTTGTAGGTGTGCGTGGGGCAGCGATGTCCCACGTGTGTCTGTCTTTAAATATACGTTGATTTCGTTTGTTGTGAATTTTTTAGATGACCGTTGAAAGTAACCAAATATGTAAATTGCGATGAGCAATTGCATTATCGCTCTGATTTTTTTCTTATCCCCTCCGCACAATGGAGTGCAGATCATAAAATACAACATTCGTAAAGGCAGTAAAATTGCCTGTAAATTTTTAGATTTTGAAATTTTGTGTCAGCATAAATATCAGTACATATCGATATAGATGTTATGCGATACTCGTGTATCCATCAATAATGAAAGCTATATTTTATTCAACAGCAATTCAACAATTATATTTTACCGGGCGATTTCTACAATTTCGGTCAAATATCGCTGACTGGTAACTTTCTAAGGACTGATGCAGACATCTGTTTGTTGCCTAGGTATATGGTGACTTGGACTTGTTCTGCTCTGCTCGACATTCGTTCCTTTCTGCACTGACCACGGCCAAAGCTGATTTTTATCAGTCACGCCTTGCAGACTGTACTCGTTCTCCTTCGCGTCAGTAGTCCACTCTAAAACAGTTGACGGTTGGCAGCTCCTCTCCCAATCGTATTTCTGCTTCTACTTTTGCTCAATTCTTCCCTCAAAAACTAAATTCGATTCGTGCCCTACATCCTACAACCACTACAGTTCTCACTCATACTACTTCATCCTCCACTCTGTCTAGTTTCTTCCATATCTCCTTAGCTCATACTTCTCGCCTTATCAAAACAATGAAAATTTCTCGTTGTCCTCTCGACCCGATTAATCTCTCTGCTTTGTCTGACTCTATTCACCTCCTTTCCCCCATTTTTTCCCATCTCATCAATTCTTCTTTTCTACATGGTTTATTTTTTGCTGATAAATCTGCTATTGTCACACCAATACTGAAAAAAACCCACTCTTGACCCTAACTGTCCTGGTAAATACCGCCCAGTTTCCGTTCTGAGCTTCACTGCCAAGCTGCTGGAGTCGGTCATACACGAGCAATTATCACCTTTGATAAACACCGTTCTCGATCCTTTTCAATCTGGCTTTGTATCTAATCGTTCCACTGAATCTCTCCTTTTGCACCTATTGAACGACATCTTCAATCATTTTGCCTCTGGTGACTCTGTTCTGCTTGTTCTGCTGGATCTCTCTTCGGCATTTGACCTCGTCGATCATGCAATTTTGTGTGACGACTTTTCTGCATTTGGACTTTCTTCTACGGCTCTATCGTAAATGAAGTCAAACTTTTCTAATCGTTCTTATTCTGTTCGCTCTAATACCAATTTTTCGAGTTCTGTGAAACTTTCCAGTGGTTTACCTCAGGGATCAATATTGGGTCCGTTATTGTTCAATTTGTTTATGTCTTCTGTCTGTCCAATTCTTCATCGTTTTTCTATTTCTTACCACATTTATGCGGATGATCTACAGCTTTACATTCCTATCTCAAAATGTTCTGAAAATTGTATTTCTGCAGTTTTGAATTATATTACATCCTGGACTTCATCACACCACCTACTTTTGAACCATTCCAAGTCAGAATATATTGTGTTTCATCCTCCCAAATTACATCCTCCAATAATTTCATTACCCCTATCTGAGTGTGTTCGTGATCTTGGTGTACATTTTGATCACAATCTCTCTTTCTCAATTAACACCTCACATGTGACCCGCTCCTGTCGTCTTATTCTCCGCCATCTTTATCCTATCCGTCGATTCCTTGATAATGCTACAACAATCACACTTGTACAGTCCTTAGTTTTCTCCAGGTTAGACTATTGTAACTATCTTTATCTCCATGTTTCTTGTAAAAATATACGCTCGCTTCAGAAAATTATAAACCAATCTTGGCGTTTTGTTTTTCTTCTTCCACCGAGAACTCCCACCTCCAAATTCATCCGCCAACTTGGATGGCTTCCTGCACGGCAGCGAATCCATCACTAGGTTTGCTGCATCATCTTCAAGATCATCCACTCCGACTCTGCTCCTCCTTATCTCCGTTCTCTTCTTATCGTTTCTGATCGTCCGGGCCGCTCACTATCACGTAGTCTCTTCTGTCCCCGTGCTCTCAACGATTCCACCTGGTCTTCGAAATCTCTCTTTTTCTCTGGACCTCGTTTGTTTAATGAACTTCTTCTCAAAAATCGATCTTCTCTCTCTTACAGGTCTTTTTCTATTTCTCTTTGTAGGTATCTTCTGGGTGTTTCTTCTGTTGAATAATTATATTGTGTGAATAACTGTTTGATTTATTGATCCGTAGTTATTTTAAGTTGTTCTTTCATAGTATATCGCTGCTTGTATCTATATTTATGCGATACTGTTCTGTTAATTCCACATTGTGTACATTTTATAACTAGCCGTTCCTCGCGCCTA
Organism: Sacculina carcini; assembly: GCA_916048095.2. Taxonomy (NCBI): domain Eukaryota; kingdom Metazoa; phylum Arthropoda; class Thecostraca; family Sacculinidae; genus Sacculina; species Sacculina carcini. The sequence continues at coordinate 8,119,396 of OU696572.1, forward strand.
TGATAATTAGAGCGCTATACCAAATACATGTGTTGTTGTTGTTGTATATTTGTGCTTGGTTCTTCTGTGATTTTCTTCAATAGCTAGGATTTGACATCAATTTCAACTTGTTTCTGATTCAACATTGTTTAAAAATACACTGCTCTATTGGCGTTAATGAAGCAGTTACTTCAACCGTCATTTCAACAGGGCTGCTATCTCGACCATGTTGAATTTCACTGATGCTTACATAAACTGTCGACGATGTTGTTTCGATTAGTGTCACATTTCGATTTATATCTGCTTACATCAAATCTGCCATCTATTCAGCTTGAGCAAGTGTTTTTTTGCTAGACAATTCTTGCTATTCAATTTTTGCTAGACTAGTTCTGCCATCTTTAGTAAGAACGATTCAAGTCTGCTGTAGATAAATATGTCACTATTAACACCCGCATCTTAACGCCACTGGAATACGAACGCATATTGATTCCAATTTAAACAATCCGATATATCAGAAGGAAGACACACACTGAGACACAAACAGACGTTGTTGTGGAAAATTTTACAGGAAGCCAAATGAGGTACTTGGGCCAGATTGTTAAACGCATCATAGCCCAGTGGTTTGTAACATGTGGGCATTTCCCACTGGTGGGGAATAGAGGGGCACTACCTCATTTGCGAGTCGTCTACAATCCACGCCATCTAGACAAGGTAGTCTAGGTGGCGTTGCTACCATCTACGAGTGTTTTGCCCCACAAGGACGAGGAAGATTGGTGGGGGAGGGCTTGCAGGAGCATAATGCACTGCGACACTGGCGCAGGCTTGAGTACGGTATATACAACGTAACTAGCGTCAGCTTGGCAGCTATAACATAGCCTAACCTGACCTAGCGAAATTGAGGCGATAGCGGTCCCAGTAGATGGGTTTACAATGGGAGAATGTAACGGATTTATCAGCGCTGATGTTGAAAATGAAGAATTGACTCATCGAGAAGTGGGGAATCAAAGAAAAGAGGTTACGGTCATGTCTTATACAGATATAAGTCATTTGGGATCAAAAGTGGAGAGGGTTCCGGTGAGATTCCGGTATATGCCAGTGAGATTGTGGCGAAATGAAAATAATGTCAATCACTATTTGGCACGACAAAGCGACCAAAGCGAAATATCAACAACAGCTCAATGGCTATGCGAGTATATTCAACAACAGCTCAATGGATATAAAACCATATTGACATAATTTCACTGCCCTAGTTAAGCTTTCATAACACCGCGATAACAAACTGACACAATCATAGGTGGACGAAATCACAACCGAAGGCCGATCAAGTACACACACACACACACACACACACACACACACACACACACACACACACACACACACACACACACACACACACAGACACACACACAGACACACACACACACACACACACACACACACAGACACACACACAGACACACACACAGACACACACACACACACACACACACACACACACACACACACACACACACACACACACACACACACACACACACACACACACACACACACACACACAGACAGACACATTTACGTGGACACACAACCCAATTATTCGCATATATGTATAAACACGCATTTGTGACTAAATAATCTCATTATTTCTTGATCCACAACATTGAGATATGCCGCAAACAGCAGCATGAGCTTGTCTGTGTGTATGCATGTATGTTTGTGTATGTGTATGAGAAAAATTGTGGGGGTAATAGTGGCAGGAGGGAGGGCGGGCCGGGGCGGGGGAGTCAGTTAGCCAGTTGTCGCCGTGCGAGACGACGGCAGCGCAGGCACTGGTCAGGCGAGGCAGGCAGGCAGTCGGCGTGGTAGCACGCGCCGCAGCGCCCACACTGCTGCACGGCCGGCGTCTGGAAGGGGAAGATGGGCTGGCGTCGCCGGCACGAGAGACACGAGTGGCCGCGGCCGCCGCACAGCTGTCGCACACAACAACACCACCACCAGCAGCTGCAGCAGCATGCCGCACACACCAGCCGCCACCACAGCGGCGGCGGCGGCGGTGACGCTCGTGCGGTCACCAGCACGCACCGCTGACAAAGAAACGCCCTACCGCGACACAACTGACACGCACACACGCACACACATGGCACGCGTGCAAAGAGCGGATAAGAGTAGCGAGGATGTCACAAGCAAGCGTGTAGTGTGTGTGTGTGTGTGTGTGTACGTGTGTTGCCATGAAGTACGCATCAAAGTGAATATCGAGCGTGGAACTGAAAGTGTGAGTGCGTGTCCGTGTATTTCACCGCCCAATTGTGAGCGATTTGTCAAGATGACAGAGGGTAGCACAGACTCGCAAGCGGTTTTATAATGAATTGATCCCCATTGTTGGCGTATATACGTACTCCCAGCCCTGGAAGGCAGACATAACCGCTTCTGTTCAGCTGCTCGCAGGTAATACGAACTTGCAATAAACACATGAAGAAAGCCCAGTGGAAACACACATGGGTAGCGATAGAAAGGCAAGGAAGCCACACAAAAAGCTAAGCTAGTTTAGCAGTGCACACACACACACACACACACACACACAAACACACACACACACGCGCGCGCGCTCAACCATACAAGCACAAAAACAGTGGAGACGTTCCTTGTGAAATTCGCTGTTGATGCCACGCAACGATCATGCTCGCTTGAAGAAATGAAGTTGTTAAAAGAGTGATTCTGTTGTTTCAAGGTGCATATATATAAAATAACAAATTTCACAGATGAAAATAGACAAGAAATAGTAAGTAAAAAGCAATAGGGCAAATAAATGCATATACACAGATATACGCGCACACATACACATACACACAAGACAAACACACACACACACAAACACATGCGCATAAGCTGATAGGTCACTGACCTGACACGACAGACAGTGGTGTTGGTAGGCGTGGAACTTGACCCGCAGCTGGGTCACCAGATGACCCTGCTGAACGGCGACCAGGTCACTCAGCGAGTACAGGTCAAGCTCGTCGGTCAGGTAGCTGGCGGGCATCGGGTGTTTGCGTAGCAGACTGCGACAAAACAAGCCTGATTGAACGACACGTTTGTTTGACTCTGCTAACAATGATGTTGCTGCATATGTTGACGGTAATATGTGCTACTATGTGCCGATGTTGTATATATGAGCTAAAATATGTGGCTATAAATCACGACATACATATGAACATATACACACATTCACGCACACACACGCTGACACACACACACACACACACACACACACACACACACACACACACACACACACACGCTGACACACACACACACACACACGCTGACACACACACACACACACACACACTGACACACCCGGCAGAGAAGCGGCACTGTGTCACGTAGTGGCCGGCCAGACGTAGTTGCAGTCTCAGTCGGCGACACTCGGCCATGCGGCTCACATGCGCCAACATCGCCGCATTGACGGCGTCCACATGAAACAGCGGGTCACGCCACATACTGCGCAACAACTGGTGCGCGAACACCGACACCGGATACCTGCCCACACACACACACACACATAGGCAAGCACACACACACACACACACATACACAGACACACACGCACAAGCACACAAGCACAACCCTATTTGCGCATCGCTCCAAAGTGCGCTGAGCAAAATGGAGGCGGAGTTAACAGGCGCGCTACGTCCACTGCGATACTAGCGCTCTCTAACGGCGGAAAGTGTAACTAACCTAACCAACCCAACCTAAACTAACCAACCTAACCTGACCTTACAACGAGAAGGCATTTGTCAAAAATAACACTAGAACAGTGCATTAATTAGCTTGGATAAATATAACTTTCAAAAAGTAATATTGTAAAAATAAATGCTACTTGGGTATAATTCTTATTGTTTTGTCGCTGAGACAGAAATCGAAATAAATAGAAATAATTCTAAAATATTAAAAATTGCACACTAGAAGAGTCTTAATCATCTTTGAAAAGTTGTTCTTTGTCGAACATCGGAATCCAGTACATAAATCGAGCTAAACCAGCATATTTCTAATTCTAAGTGAAGCAATGAATGTCTAAGGTTTTATTAGCATTCCAATTGAATCAACTAACATATATTTCTATTTTCCAGACTGTCTAGAACACGTCAAAGAGCCTTATAAATCATGTTTAGAAATAGGCTCGAACGATCATCTCAAAACGACAAGAACAATCTAGGCTACTTTACGCCTTGAAATTCACTAAATTCTAAGCTGCGTGTAGCGAAATTGAAGCGTTGCACTCTTTCTCTGCAATGACGGCTCACAAATTTCTTGCCGCACTGAGCGGAGCCCCATCCCTCTCGGCGCGCCTGGGCTAATCCGGTGGGCGGAGCCTATTTAGCTTACGTTGACTTAACGGTTTAGCGCAAAACGCTGGGTCCCAGACACACATACAAAGGGTCAGCAAATGATTAGGTACGATTAGCGATATGAGTGTTGTAATTCATTTTTTCTGTGTGTCTGTGTGTATGCACGTGTTTGTATGCGTTCTTACCGAGTTGATTTTCGCAGCAATGAATGAGAAGATCATCTTATCCGGTTTCCAGATGTCATAATAATTATTATTATTATTAATTACAGGCAAATACAGTAGTATGGGAAGAGTGCAAGCACTATTACCACCCTAAGGTGGCCCCATGTACCGGAAGCGCCCAAAAGATTAAGAGAGGAATTTAATTATCCTTAAATTGCATCTTTAAGTATGTTTAAATATGAAAAACTAATACTTTATATCTATAAATGCCTGTCTATATGTGTGTTAGTGTGTCTCACTTGTCGTAGTCGTATTTGTGTATGATGCGCGCCGGAATGTAGAACACGTGTCCGCGGTGGCAGCTGGTGCAGAAGTAGCGGCCCAGATAGTCACAGTGACGAAACGTGTAGGCGAGGCGCGGCGGCACTTTGAGACCACAACCAGCACAGCGGTACTGCTGACGACACATCACCTCACACATGCTGCACACACACACACACACACACACACACACACACAAATATACACACGAGTGAACAATCGTATCGAAGACATACATACACCCATGCACATGTATAGACAATAAAGAAACTGATTTACAGCACAAGAAAACACAAGTAGCAACGCATTGGATACAATCAGATGAAGACAAGAATGAGCTACGCAGTTTCTTTCCAATGATTTCCATATCAGCCAAATAATATACATTCGAACCTCCAAATAGCGAAATACTCCCTTGGTCCCGATCAAAAACCTATCAAATACATGTTAATTGCACCTCCGAATAGCGGAATATATATTTTTCCCCTCTCGCATAGCACATATCCAAATAGCGGAAAGAGGAGTGTGTGTAATTCTTAAATGGAGGATGTGTGGAATACATTGACTCCAGCTTGTCGAGTGACCAGCAACAGCTTGCAACAGTTGACTGTTGCAGGCTGATTGGTAGATACGAGTGACCTATTAGAGTCGGCTATAGGCAAACTAGGCGGCCGCTTAGGATCTCAGATTGATCGGGGCCTCACACAGGAATCACACAGGAATATAACATTGACAATTCCGATTACTATTACATCGGAGACTAATGATGTGTTCAACATTGTTGAAACCGGACCTCTCCTGCAAACTGCAGCCTACCAAGACTATGGCGTCCACAGGAGAACGCCGCGCAGCTGAATAAGTTTCTGGGAATATTATGAAAATATCATGAAATATCATGAAATATTATGAAAATATTATGAAATATCATGAAAAATATTGGTTTAATCACTAGAGAAAGATGCAAACTGGTAGATATTAAGAAAATGTTCCCTTGAAAATTAGCGATTGGCAGTTCAAAAAGGTTGGTTACCTGTATTTACTATTTCTTGTATTGTTAACTGTTCAATTAATCGCTTCCAATTGTTTGTGCGTTCATATTTATTTCATTTGTATGTATGGATTTGTTGCGTGTATGCTGGTTGTCATAGCAACCAACAATCAACAATGTCGCGAGATGAGCGAGTTTAGTTGGCTGAAGAAGAGAGTGGAGTGTGGAGGATGGAATGATTGTCGCTGTAATTTGTTGTATTAGGAGATAGTTGTTGCTATTGATTGTGCGTTTTTTATGATTAAATATAGCGACAACTGAACAAAAGCATTTCATTACCATTGATGCAGAGCATACCTCCAAATAGCGCGAACCTCAAACAGCGGAATTATTTCTCGGTCCCTTTGGGTCCACTCAAGGTCTCAAAGGCTTACTCATAGGTAGAAAGTTACCAGGAGTAACCGTGTGTTAACTTTTCTACATATATGTAATTAGAAGGGAGGAGACGGAAAATACTAAGCTTGAATAGGACTTACGTGGAAAAATAAGCAGATAAACGCAATCATTCGGTCCACAGGGACAAACATCTGACAAGCTTACATCACCAGAACAGAGACATTAGGAGAAAAAGGCACAACACGTGCACTACGTTTACATCTGCAATGGTAAAGTTTCCAAAGAGGCATATAATATCTACTTGCAAGAATTATTGTTTAAAAATTGTCATCTAAAACCAAATGAGAATATTCAATTCACTGATTCTCCTTTCTGAACCTCCGAAGCAAACACCGTTGAAATAATTTCAACAAAAGCCAAGTGCTTTTGCTATGAATATCTACTTACAAGACGTGCAAAAGATGCGTGTAAGCGAAACTAAGCGTGTTAATTGAGCATATAATGTCCATCATATTCGACATGCTTATGATAAAAAGTGTGTGCAAAAACGAAATAGCTAATGAAATAAGAAATCATGAAAAAATAAAATAACATTCAATAAATAACAGAACAGAAAACGGAACACCAAACCAATGACAAAAATGTCAAATATTTAGGAAAGCTAACACCAAGAACCCAAACACAGACGGGAAAAACGAGGATCAGATTAGCCAAACAAAATGTTTGAAGAGTTACAAATGCTGCCACCAATTACCGACCGTTCTTGTCTGTGCAGAGAGAAGATGATTTGAGGCCGCGGAGGAGCCCACTCATCAGTGCCACGCAGGGCGATGCTCACACCAGACAACTTGTCGTCACTGGAACTGTCCAGCATGCCGCCGCCGCCGCCATCATCAATGTCGCAGCTGTGCTGGCGCTGACACGACGCATCGGCAGATGCCATCATCAGCTTGCGGTACGAAGATGGAGCTGGCAGCAGCTGTTAACACACAAACACACACAAACATATACACGTACAGACACACACACACACACACACATACACAGAATCATATACACGAACACACACAAGCAAACACACATACACATACACACACAAAATCTGTTTAAAACCAACCTAAACATTTCAAATGCATTCTAGCAGTTCTTTTTTCAACTTGGATATATAATTTTCATGTCTGCATTCGATATTTAGCCTTCATGCCCGCCAACGAGCTTATGTCCAACTGATAATTGTCATCTCTTTTGCTCCCATTTTGTTGATGTTGTATTATTTGTGTGTGACAATAAATAAAGTTACATTTTGTTGTATAATTGTTATGTGCAGTGCGCTGTAATTGTTGTCACGTGTGTTGTAGATTTTATGCCAAAGTGATTGGAGACTGATGGACCGTTAGGAATTTGAATAGCAGTGGGAAAGAGAGAGAGGAAGTGATAGGAAGTCAGAGACAGAATAATCGTAGACTTTTAAGCCTTATTGTTCTTGTAATATTGTTTCGTATATAATATATTCTTATTGTTCGTACTGCTTGGAGTTTGATCACAAGCTATTTCGGCCAAAAATGTCTGCAAGTGTTAAGATTGGTGACATGATTCGTTGCTACGACGGCAGTGGCGATATCTCGCAGTGGTTGGCAAAGATCAAGTTGGTCGCCGAACTCAAGGGAATAACTGATGTGGCAAAAATTATTCCATTGTTCCTGGAGGGCGCAGCATTCGCTGTCTTCGCAGAGATGAATGTGGAAGACAAACATTGCGTCGAAAGAATTGAGAATACGTTGTTGGCAGCTTTCAGTATCAATGTATTTCAGGCCTACGAGGAATTCACGAGGCGTGTATGGAGAGACGAGCCAGTGGACGTATTTTTAACAGATCTGCGTAGATTGGCACGGCTGGCTGTCATTGAGTCTGATGTCGTACTATTGAGGGCGTTCGTGTTGGGTCTACCTTCGGCTGTGTCTCGTGAGCTGAGAGCTCTCACAAATGTAGATTCGCTTCCACTGAGCAGCGTTGTAGAGCGTGCTCGGTGCCTAATGGCCGAGTATGCAGACCATCCTGTTGTGTCTGTAGCTGCTAGAGACAAACAACGAGCAAAATCGGCACACGTCACGAGACGATGCTTCAGGTGCGGTGGACCTCATCTTGGACGATTCTGTCCGGAAGGTCGGGGAAAGATAACATGCTGGACATGTGGCGAAAAAGGCCATATCTCCAGACATTGTACCGTGTCGGGAAACGGAGAGTTTCTGCGCCGGAGGCTCCCCTGAAGTAGCACTGAAGGCGCTACCTATTGTTGATGCCACGGTTAACGGACACGATGCGAGAGCTTTGATTGATTCTGGCTGCTCTCAAACGGTGATATCAGCCCGGTTTTGTAGTTATGTACCTGGGCGGTGCGATATAGTAACATTTGACGGTGACAAAGTGTGTTGCGGTGGTCCGGTTCGCGCATCAATCAAACTGATGGACAGAAGCGTGAACGTTGCTGTGATTGTTGCAGAACAGCTCATATCTGGAGTGGATGTTCTTATAGGCATGGACATAATCACCAAGATGGGTGGAATTTTTATTGATGATCGTGGAGTGAAATTCAATGTACATCGTAATGTGTGTGCTTCTGCTCAAGGTGTAAACGTGCATAAGTTATCTGTTGACGACGATGACTTTTCAGCCTGGTTTGACGGTGAGAAGTGGACGGCCAGGTGGAAGTGGAAGAATGAGCCGCCGGTGCTTAGAAATTCGGTATGTTGTTACAAAAGCGGCATGACATCTGAGGTGGAGAAGAAATTCGACGCTGAAGTGCAGAGGTGGGTCGATGAGGGTTTGTTGGTAGCTGACAATAACAAATGTCCGATTGGTGTCATCCCACTCATGGCCGTTGTGCAAGAGAACAAAGGAAAAGTTAGACCCGTGCTAGACTACCGAGAACTTAATGACTTCGTCAGTTGCAAGAATGGTAGGGACATGATGGCTTGAAGAACTGGCTGGGCATGAAGCACTGCGTGAGTGGAGAAGGGGAGGTGAACAATCGAAACTACTTGATCTGAAATCGGCTTATTTACAGATTCACATTGCGTCGGATTTACAAGGTTTTCAGCGTGTGTGTTGGCGAGGAAAATACTTTCACCTTTCTCGGTTGGGTTTCGGGTTAAATTGTGGTCCTCGAATTATGAGTCAGGTTCTACAGAAAGTGTTACAACAGAGTGAAAGAGTAAGGAATGGAACTAGTGCATACATGGACGATATAATTGTAGATGAACAAGTGGTGTCGGCAGAAGAAGTTGCGGTGCATTTAAAGAAGTTTGGTCTCGAAGCGAAACTTCCTGAACCGCTTGAGAATAATCGTGTTCTCGGCTTGAAATTGGAACGAGGAAGTAATGGTCGACTGGAGTTCAAGCGTGGAAATGAATTGCCAGATATCGAAGAGACAAGAATGAGTCGGCGGACGTTGTTTTCTGTGTGTGGTCGTCTCATTGGGCACTACCCTGTGTGCGGGTGGCTCCGTGTGGCGTGCAGCTACGTGAAAAGAGTGTGTGAAGGAAAGTCGTGGGATGATGATATTGGTGGGGAGGCGCACGGAATGTTGCGGGACGTGTTGAGGAAAGTCCGAATGTGTGATCCAGTGAGAGGACCATGGTCGGTGTCGTTTGATGTGGTTTCTGGAAAAGTGTGGAGTGATGCTAGTAATCTGGCCACTGGAGTTGCCATTGAGATTGAGGGAAAAATAGTGGAAGATGGCGCTTGGCTACGAAAACCGTCTGATTTGAGTCACATCAACATCGCTGAGCTTGACGCAGCTATACGTGGTATAAATCTGGCTCTAAAATGGCAGATAAAGAATTTGGATGTTGTGACTGATTCGGCAACGGTTTCCAGCTGGTTGAAGTCGGCTTTGCGAGGTGAACAAAGAGTTAAGGTTGCGGGCATGTCGGAAATGTTAGTGAGACGACGATTAGGACTTTTTCAAGAAGTTGTTGAGCAGTTTGGACTCAAAGTTAATGTGACGTTAGTGGAGTCCCGCAAGAACTTGGCAGATGCCCTGACTAGGGTAGACAAACGATGGTTGAACAAGAAACGTGTCAGCAATAGTCCAACACCGGTGTGCAATGTGAGTGTAAGCACTCTGCACAATGATCACCACTTCGGTGTGGAGAGAACCCTGCAGCTGGCCAAGCTCGTCAACCCGGATGTGACAAGGAAAGAGGCGGAGTATTGTGTGAAGCATTGCACTCAATGTCGCAGTATCGACCCAGCTCCAGTACAGCATGAGCCGGGTGTGCTGACTGTAAGTGAAAACTGGTTGAGGTTGTCTGTTGACACAACTCACTGGAACGGCAAATGTTTCCTAACAATTGTTGATTGTGGTCCAAGCCGTTTGGCTCTGTGGCGTCGGGTAGAGTCTGAAAACTCGAGAGATGTTGTCAGAATTTTAGAGGAAGTGTTTAGGGAACGAGGTCCGCCGTCCGAGATTCTGCTTGACAACAGTGCAACTTTCCGTTCCTACCAAGTGTCTCAGTTGTGTCGTAAGTGGTGGGTGAATTTGAGGTACCGAGCTGTATATAGACCTGCAGGGAACGGTGTGGTTGAGAGAAACCACCGAACAATTAAGCGTATGGCAGCTCGCGCCGGAAAATCACCATTGGATGCTGTGTTTTTTTACAACCTGGCCGCGACTGGCAACGAGGGTCGTGTTAATTCACCAAGTGCTATGATTCATTCATATCAATGGCGGCATCCTCGCGCAGAACCAACGACATTGGATGACACCACTAGTACCAGAATTCGTGAGGGTGAAACTGTTCTGGTGAAACCGGCAGACGGCAAGTGCACGTCGCGTTGGCAGCCAGGCAGAGTAGGTGGCGTTATTTCAGGAAAAAACATTGAGGTTGACGGTGTGTCTCGTCATATACTTGATACCGCTTCCACTTCAGTCACTTCAGTCTACCGCTTCCACTTCAGTCTACCACTTCAGTCACTTCAGTCTACCGCGCGCGGCGCTGGAGTGCGCACGCGACCGGGGCTCCTGTGATAACTTGTCGTGTAGTTATTGTTATATATATCTATGTTGTAAGATGCTTATAAAAACCACGTAGTGGATGAGTATCGCAATAAATGAAATGTGCGCCGTTTATTGGATACAACGGATGAAAGTGACGATGACGAGACAGACGATGCACCAGGGGATAGTGAGCAGTCTTCTGAAATTCTGCATGCAGATACGGATGATGGTGGAAACAGCGATGCAACAGAAACAGGACTATTGTTGCCAAGAAGATCTGCACGGGTGCGACGATCACCGGCGTGGCTTAGTGACTACGAAAGATGATGTGGACATCAGGAGGGCGTGTTGTATAATTGTTATGTGTAGTGCGCTGTAATAGTTGTCACGTGTGTTGTAGATTTTATGCCAAAGTGATTGGAGACTGATGGACCGTTAGGAATTTGAATAGCAGTGGGAAAGAGAGAGAGAAAGTGATAGGAAGTCAGAGACAGAATAATCGTAGACTTTTAAGCCTTATTGTTCTTTTAATATTGTTTCGTATATAATATATTCTTATTGTTCGTACTGCTTGGAGTTTGATCACACATTTTACACAAGCAAACACAAACACACACACACACACACACACACACACTGCTGTGATGACACAAAATACAAAAATTCAAACATGCAAAATAAAAGTGCACACAATACCAGATATCCGTCCGTTACCGCTATTTTTCACCACTGTGAAATGAAAACAAAACGATTTAAATTCCAATGATAAAATATCATATGCTATAGATTCTGTTAAAACTGTTCTAGTTATTCAGCATTGCGTATTTAGCGTGTCTTTACTGTGTTGTGTAACGTGTGATCAGTGTGTTCAGTGAATGTGTCGGTATGCTGAGTATGTTGTGTATCGAGATAGTTCAGTGTGTTTCACCGTATACAGTGTGTTCAGTATGTGTGTCCGTATGCAGTGTGTTCAGTATGTGTGTCCGTATGCGGTGTGTTCAGTGTGGTCGGTGTATGTCCGCGTCCTTAGTGTGTTAAGTGTGACTAGTGTGTTAGTTGGGCCCAATGGTGCTTAAGTGTGTTTAGTGCGTTCTATGGAATTGTGGTGTGCGAAGCGAAATTATTTCAAACCTTAATTATCAGTACTCAATACAAGTGGACACCAACAATGTGAATGTGTCGGAATTGGCCCCAACAGATTCTCTAAAATTAAACCACTCTTCTGCCTATGTATTTGCAGCCACCTAATAAATGCACTGTTTCAACTCCAATTCGCAACACACCTACCCTAGTGTGTGTGTGCGTGTATGTGCTTGTGAATTTATGTATGTGTGTGTTTGTGTGCATGTGTGTACATGTATTTGTGTATACGCATGTGTATGTGTGCATATGTATGTATAACTGTGCTAGTTTGTGTGTCTGTGTCCTAATGTATGTGTGCGTCAGTGCTGTATGCCGGCTCACACTGTGAGGCACCCGATCATCATGCACCAGCCAGGGCAGCTCGCAGGCGCGCGGCAACTGCCCCTCATCAACCCCGGCCAGCAACGACAGCGCCACCTGGTGAGCCGACGCTACACTAGCGGCGGCGCAGTTCAGCCACCCCGACGGCAGTGTTGGCAGCGTGCCAACGACGCCCACCGCTGCAGTAGCAGAAGCATTCGGATTAAGCCGACCGCCGCTGACGTCAAAACACTCACAACACGAGTCCGCAACGTCGGCTGCACGCAAAATCACCAATAACCGTTGTTTGTTAGACAAACACACACACACACAGACACACACACACACACACACACAAACACACACAAGCATTGTAAGGTACTGACAATATAAAGTGAATAAGAAAATGAATGACTCTTAAGATGTCAGTTAAAATTGGTCATTGTCAGAAGATTGGTAAATCTTACTTTCATTGTTATTATTATTATTATACAAGGGGCACCCTATACACTGTCACACAGGGCAGCGCCCATGCATCGCAAGCGCTCAGAAGAGGAGACGTGAAAAATGCAGAAAACAAACCCAGACACACGCACAAACCAGTCACATACACACAGATACACGAAGAAAACAAAACACACACCAACTCAAGCACACAGACTTACATTAAACCTTGCAAGAGCATACCCTCCGAAATTCGCCCATGCCACACACACACACACACACACATACATGAGGAGAACGAGAAAGAGGATAAGGTCACAACAAATAGATGCGAAAAACGAGATCTAGAAAGGATATTAAGAAATATAGCTTTCCGTTGCAGAGTGAGGATTCATGGAGCAATCTACACACAACGAATGTAAAAGCTGATAATGTATTAGTTTTCATAAATATATTAGACAAAGATTGGGAAAAACAAATCAGTTCGAGCTTAGCTCATATCCTGTATTCCGACTAGGTAAGTGCATGTACACATACACACACACACACACACACACACACACACACACACAATACAGAGAGTGGCGACAAGGATGGTGTTATAGCTGAAGGAATTAAACTATGAGGAAAGATTAGCTAGACTTTGCCTGCCGACTCTGGAGAAGAGGAGATTGAGAGATGACTTGATCAACGTGTTTAAAAATAAGATCGGAATGGAGATGATTGACAGAGAGGATTGCTTAGTGTGGGATGAATCAGCTAGAAGAGGACATGACAGTAAATTGAAAAAGACGAGGTGTGTTAGGAATGTGAAATTGTTCAGCTTCACTAGTAGGTGTGTGGACACATGGAACGGCTTGGGTGCACAAATAGTGAATGCAGTGAGTGTATTGAAAAATTCAAGGAGAGGCTGGATAAAGCAGGATATTGTTAACGAGACAGGACAGCTCGAACTTAGCTCATTTCCTGTAGCTACAAATATGTGAGTACACACACTGAAAACATGAAACGCTGTCACATTAGTTCGTACAGTAAGACGTAGCAAGACACGACAGTTTGTTATGTGACGTGGATAGTAAGAATCAATATAATCATACACAAACAATAATGAAACGAAACCTCCTTCACCTGAACGATCGCGCTCAGTTGTATCACAATCGAACGAGCCAACGGAAAACGAAACCTACGGAACCGAAAGAGCTGAAGAAGCACACATGCATACATACATATAATACAATGTGTCTATTGTCTTGTTTATTACTCGTTCTCTTGAATTGGCAATGAATGTTAAAAACAAGCATATACATGAACACACACACACACACAAACACACACACACACACACCAACACACATGCCAGCACACACTAGCGGTTTACCAGATCTACTGAATAGTCTATATTTTTAAGAAAAGTTTTATCGCTGTTGTGTATGTGTGGGCATCATGATAGGCGTTAATGGTTAGGTAATAATGGGCGTTATTCGTGTGTTATTCACACCATTCCACAATGAAGCCATTTTGCTGATGTATTTATACTGACAAAGTGAGCTAGTAGCTTATATGCACTTATCTATTTTTCCTTGTTACCTACTTATTACCCTGTGGCGAACGTATGTGCGCTATTCCTGTAAGCCCTGCGGTAATGACTTGTTCCTTTCATTCCATATCAGCACGGACAAGCACATTTCCATTATGTATCTGCGATTTTCTGCCCAGAGTTTAATTTGTGTGTGTATGTGTGTGTGTATGTGTGTGTGTGTGTGTGTGTGTGTGTGTGTGTGCGTGTGTGTGTGTGATTCCAGCAAACAGCAGTAATTCAGTCACAGGTCGTTGACCTAACTAACCTGAGCAGTTGGTGCCGTGACCCGGATTGTCACGTGACTCGGGACGCCAGCATCGGTCGGTCGATGACGAACTGTCGCACGGACAGGAGGACTGCCCACACACATACACTTACAACACCTTGGAAAGTGATAATTGTGTAATAATTATGTTAATTAGTGTGTTAATTAGTGTACACACTGAGAACATGTAAATATGAACACCAGCACAAGCGCAAGCACTTTGACAAACAAACCACGTGCACAAAAACTGATGATAAAAAGTATAAGAATGCATGCCCTTGATAAAAAGTCCCTAATAACGATCCTAAAACGCTGACATATCACATTTGTTGTGCAAAATTGATTTCGACCCATACGAAACGACATAAAAGCGAATGGTTTTGCCAGGTGCGGATATAAAAATCAACTATGCGATAAATACAGACACATGACACTCATATTACAGTCTCTTTAGCAACAAAAGGACACGGTATTTGGTGACTCATGTACATGCATATACGTATTCACAGTTGGATGGTTTCAGAGCATACGGTTAGAAATTATTCTCACAAAGCCAATCTATCCCAAGGAAATGTTAAATAATAACTGCGGAAAAATAACTGTGCCACGCGCAAAATGACTGAAGGGCGACGAAAAACATCTCCAAATAAATCAAATTAATTCCCAATAATACATCATAAAACATACCACCAATAAACAAACCGCAAATCCACCGCCGTACATTGCAAGTAGAAGTTGCCATTTACTGCTGAAACCCTGTTATCATGCAGCCAAATGACAAACAAAATGAAAAATGTCACAATAAGAATGAGCCGACACTCACCGCATCGGCAACCATTTCGAAGGCGGCAATCAACGACTCGGAGATGCGAAAATGTGCGTTTTCGCGGTCCAGCTGAGCCACGTTGCGTCGAAACTCATGCGACGCCAGAAAAGCTTGCAGCGACTGGCCGGCGCGCGGCCGTGGAAAGTAGCCGTCAAGACCGTAGATCAGTGACCGACCACCGCCTGTCTCCACAAAACCTGGCAGAGGCGCCGGCTCGGCAGTCAATGACTGCTGCTGCTGCTGCGTGTCGACAACTGCCGCCGATCGCCGACCTGATAGTGAGAGACCAAACAGAGATCGAGAACCGCCGCCACCACGACTGTCTTCTCCCGCGCTATGTGCGGCCAGCGACAGGCGGTGAGACAGCGGCGGCGAGCAGGCGGCAGTGTCGGTGACCGTAACGGACGGCGAAAAACCTGATGCGTGCGTCGTTGACGCTTCGGCAGTAGCACCGCCGGCGAACGACGCATGCCGGACTACACTACGCGCTTTGCTGTCACCACACACCGCCACAGACTCCGAGTGACTGCGCCGGTGTCCGCACACTCGACCAGGCGACGTTGACGCTGACGGCGGTAGAATTGATGCGGGTGGCGGTGGTGCGGTGGTGATTGACATTGCCGTGTACAAATACTGACTATCAGCGATGATCGGCGGGGAATCACCACGAGCCCGCCAGATGCTATCGGCCGTATACGAACGTTGGCACTCGCTGAAAGAGTGACTGACGAAGGGCGTTGAGCAGCACGTGTCCGCTGACAGACACGGCAGACTGAGACACCGACAATCGGACAGCTTCCGCGACGGGAGTGGCCGCTGTCGCCACCGAGGTCCTTGCTGTTGTCGTGAGCCGTACAAAACCGACTCATGTCGCTCCAAAAACGGCAGTGGTGGCAGCAGCGACGGCGGCGGACGAGACAGGGCCTGGGGTGGCTGAGATGAGAGTGAAAGACACGACAGGGCGGTGCACGTAGAGCGGATACTGCTTGTCTCATCTGCACCGATGAGACGACGCTGAGATCTCGGCAGCAGACATTCGATGTCAGTTTGAGGTCGGAATGGCAGCATAACGCATGACACGACAGCGACCGAGTAACGCAGCGAAGCATTCAGTAAAGTGGCGGTCACCAATACGTGAAAATCTGCAGAATACACAGTGGTCCAAATGTTCACAGAGTTCCAAGTGACCGACAGCTGTTGCAACACAAAATAATTGCGAGATAAAGACAAATATGTTGCGCGATAAATCTGTTGAGTTAAAAAATTAAACTTACGAAGGAAGGTTGTAACACAGTCTTGGCACTCTACAAATTTACTGTACACAGCTTAGGAGCATTTGCTCGTTTCTTCTTTTCTATCTTGTTATAATGGTGTCGGATTTCTCACCAGTAGTTCACAGCCAGGGTGCAATGACCTCCAAAAGGATCATGACACCGGGGGTCACGGTGTGGTAGGGTGTAAATACTACAACTTTCAGTAATGTTAGAAATCTAAATAAAAATAGTATCCATTATCAATTTATTCATCAGCATTTTTGCTTTTCTAGCGGCCTGGGATTTCAGAGAGATGAGTGAAGCCACATATATTTTGAGAATTCAATAGAGGAACGAAGAGGAGAAAGTTGAGAGTCACTGATCTAGACGCGTCTGTGTTCCAACCAAAATTACTCTCGTTTTTCGACTAGAGCTCTAAACGACAAAACAGACACAAACTATGTGATATCACAGTTGTTTCAATATTGTCTTAGTGATTGTGTAGTGTTTCTACTAAGTCTGACATCCGCTGTAAAATTGAGAGCTCGACCCTCGACCCGTGGAATCTACACCTGACGAAAAAACTTGCAGAAGACAGTGTCCTCATACTTCACTTGGTCATAACGCTATCAGATTCATATCTGATTCATATCAGACACGAAAGGACGCAGCATGATAATCCGATATATTTTTAGCTGCATTCAGATTGCCCGGTATAGATTACCGTGAGATGAACCACCGGTGAAGATAATATAAGACGACATTGAAAACTAACTTGTTGCCACTAAAATAAACTACGAACATCGAGGTTGTTCGGTCAGACAACCCGAGGAGCAACAACAACAACGAACATCGAAAATATATTGCAAAAGTCCAACCAAAACAAGCGATATCTGTGTTCGATGAATAAGCACAACTCAATAAAGCACGCACATCAAAGCGGCGAAACACACCAAGTAGCAACAACAAATACCTAACCATTGTTTAGGAAAAACAAATTAACAGCACACATGGTACACACATATACCCACACAATCTCTCTTTCACACACACCCACACAAGTATTGAACTAGCTTCAGTGTGAGGAGTCTGGTGATGAATTCACCGGCTGCGTTTTCGACGACTGGCCATATTGATGGCGCTGTGCGAAAGTCTCGGCCACCAACAGAGGAAAGACCAGCGTAGCATCGGCGTACACCTTGACAGGAGCGGCGGTAGCACGGATCTTGCCCCACGAGATGGCCTCGTCGGGTCGGGCGCCCGAGTCGCTGCCGTCATACTCCTGGCCCGTGTTGACAAACACCGAGAAATCGGCGCCGTTCCTCATCAGATTGGCGTTGCAGATGTGATGCTTGACCAGCCCTCCGCCCAGAATGACAATTCCCGAGCGCTCGGCCTTCATGGCCATAGTGTTGATCCGCTTCAGATCCGAAACAATGTCGACCAGAAGACCGGCGCCGTCGCGCTGTTTGAACGAGTGGAAGTAGATCATGTCACCGAGACTGCCGTCTGTCAACGCCGGGCTGAACACGGGAATGTGGTTGCGCTGTGCCCAGTACAGCACCGAGTTGCGGTCGTTAATCTCTCGACCGAGATGCGCCGCGATACGCGACGGAGACCACACAACACTCTGCTGCTGCTGCTCTTCCAACATACGATCCAGAATCGGGGTCACCCAGTCCTCAAACTTGCAGTAGTTGTCGTTGGGAGCGAGAAGATTTCCGATCCGATTGATGCCTTTGGCTCGCAAATCTCGGCCGGGCAGCTCGAACGAGCCGACATATGTGGGCGCCAGACACTTGATCAGGTCCTCTTCCACACCGCCGGCCGTCGTCACCACACAGTCGACCATGCTGTGCTCAACCAGATAGCGAATCTGCTCGCGAACACCCGACGAAATCATGTTCGACGTGAATCCGAGGAAAATGGTGCACGCGTGCCGTCGTCTTATAAACTCGTCATCGCACAAAACATCCGCGTCTGCAGCGTCGCGACTGCGGGCGGCCAACATTCGGTTGATCTCATTGACGGCGTGTCCAAAGTTGCTGGCCTGAAAGCCGCTAGTCAGATAGGAGCCCAGCAGCTGTTTGTAGTCGACTCCATTGTTGAAGTCGTAGCCCTTCACTTGCGGTGTGTCCGCAGGCAGCGGCTCACTCGACACCAGCACAGCGCCAGCGGCAATTTGCGGTACGGCAGTGGCCGGATGATTGTTCATGCCGATCACGTGACAAGCTCAACTGTTCACCACCACCGTCACACAATGACCGACAAATTGATCAACAAGTTGATTCTGGCGTATGAAACTTTCCTGAGTAGTCGCCTCACACGATCACAGCAGATATTTGCCAAACGTCGCTTTCAACACAACTTGATCTACTTTGTCACAAACGTGTGCCAGTTCACAAAGTATGTTGCCAAATTGGCAGTGAAATCGGCCATAGAAAAACTCCTGGAGTAAACTATAATTTGGAATTATCGCATGCACGTTGAGAGACAATTTGATGGCGCTTTTCCAACACGAAGCTCAACGTGAGCAAATGAAAGTGAAACGTTTGTAATTAACAGAATTAACAGAATATTTGTGATGAAATGTATTGTAAGGAGAAATAACGAAGGCACAAACAACAACAATATGGTTTCACAATACACCTGCACGCCCTGCAGACAAGTCACTCAATACTCCCCCGAAAACCACTTCACATTAAACGCAGTAACACCCACACGACACCATCTCATGCACGACACTCCCGATTCATGATCATATCGCTCCGCAATACACATACACACAAACATACATACACATACATATACACACACACTGCACGCGCCACTTCCTCGACCGAACCAGGCAGCTGCATTTCACATATCGGTGCACCCGTACAACATTGACGCAGGGGGCACAACTACTTGAAACCGCATCGCCCGCACTGCCTAGTGCACTGCCACGTGCAGGCTCGCTCACAACTTCAATACTCGCATACACACAAATAATGTACAACGAAAGATACACAAATGTTTATATATACACACCACAAAACCACAATATTACTTAACACAATAGACACAATAAATACAATAAAAAGTTAAGCAAATAGTACGTAAACTAAATTGTAGATAAGCAAAGTAAGTACACAGTAATGCTACATTTCGTGCGTTGATACAAAAAATCGCTTTTGTTAACTGCATCATGTACACAATTGTATTAGATTGCTATCAGTTGAGATCGGATGACGATAATTCTAGTAATTTCTCCACTGAAACATGATACACCTGCTAAGGTGATAAAGCGGGCAATTTAGATTATTTGCAATATTTAAGCCAAAAATTCGTATCATTCCATGAGATGCAACGCACCGATTCGAGGAAACGAATGGTAATTCCAATTGTGAGTGTCATCATTTTAATGTTTAGCAAAGTGAATATAAGCCTATTCAACGCCGTAGTATGGCACGTGATGTTGTTATATGGTCTTTGACACAACAACAAACCATGTATTTGGTACAGCGCACTAATTTGCATAGGCGCGAAAACGTACAAAATAGAGCAAAATAAGGTATAAAGTGATAGGGGCTCAAAAAGAACAAAAATAAATGAGCTGAAGTGACAAGGCATAACAAAAAACCAAGAGCAGGAAATATATACAACAATCAAGAAAATCAAGAAAATATATACAGCGCATGATCAGAGGCGAGAGAAAATACAAGAATGGGATCAGAGAAGTGTAGCTGACAGAGAAAAATACTTAATTTTGGGGTTGAGAGATAAGCCAAAAAAGAGTATCAGCAATTTCTATAGGGATAAGTGGGCGGCGACGGAAGAGACAGTAAGTATATATGAAGGGAAGACGAAAAGGAAGAGTAGGATTTTTCTGTAGATTGTGATGAGGAAGAGAGTTATAAAGTCGGGGAGCAGAAAAGTAGAAGCATTTGGCTGACCAGTTAGACTCGTGGTCAGCAGGAGGACATACGAGGGGCACAGGACGGCGACTTAAAGGACGATCAGAGGGAGTTAGAAGCGAATACAGGTAAGAAGGTGGAGAAGGAGTATGGATAAGTTTATAGACAATGCAGCACAGCTTATGGTGGATCCTGGACAGAGCAGGCAACCACCCAAGTTTACGAAAATGGGCGGATGTGGGTGACTTGGGGGGAAGACGAAGGACAAAAAGGCAAGAAAGATTTATTATTGACTGGAAAGAGCGGATGGATTTTAGAGGAAGGTGAAAAAATAAAGAATTGCAGTAATCGATATGCGAAAAAAATAATCGATATGGGACACTAGGCCACCACACTATGGTGCAATATTAACTAACACCGGAAAAACAACAGATCAAAATTTAAAAGACATATTTAATTTGACCTTATGAACAAAAATATAAAACGAGCCAAAATACAGGGATAATTCCACGCACTCGTTTGTGGCTAACACGATAGTGAACCAGTGACCCTGATTAAACGTTATATACAATAATAATACTATCCTTAATAATATATTATATAATACAACCACTTGTAATAATATAAAATACAACCACCGAGCCTGGATCTAACCACAAAACTGACAATAAAAGCCTGTGAGTTATTTTCTCTGCCTGAATATGAATTTGAAAAATTTCATTAGAATGCACCACCTATTGAAGAAAATGTCATAGGAATATGAACATGAGGCATAGGAAAGACATATGAAAAAAATAAATGTATATTCATGCAATTATGTGATTTTCATACTGATGAAATGTATGGGTGTCTATGTAATGTATGGGTATCTAGGTATGGGTATTAAATCACATTAAGTATGCATCAGTTATCATGCATCGCTTACCAAAACCATCAGAGCATCCAGTAAAACAACAATTGACCCAAGCTCAACAAATCATTGCGAATTCCAAACCAGACAAAACTATATAATTGAACCAAAAATTGTACCAAAAGGATAGTAACTAGACAATGTGCGCATAACGAACCAAGCGATAACCAACCAGATAGAAACGGGAGGTTCAAAGGTGGAGTTCGCCGTTTTCGTAACACTTGCGTTGTTTTTAGTGCCGCTTCTCGCAGCTTACAAAAGTGAAATAAAATATTCACTCCAAAGCCGCGTGTCTGGCGGTTTGTCGAGTTGACGTTCATCGATTGATAATGTTCTATTGATTTCTCACATTCATTTATAGCAGCACGCCGCTTTTACTGTAGTCAAAACTGTCACAGACTTGCCTGTGGACGTGTGCGATCACTAGTGACGTGTGTGTGCATGCGTGATTGTTGTTGGAACTTGATTAGTATAGGCAACGTTCTAAATAGATATAACCACAGAGCGGTTAGGCTTTAGCCGCAGACATATGAATATTGGAAGACACCGCACTGTGCGCAAACAGCAAGTGCACTCAACGTAATTAAAGTAGCATATCAATCGCCGTTAAAACCTGCACAATGGAGCGATGTCTTCCAATCTACAGGCTAATTGGTCCCATGCGTGCTAGTTTCAAATGGGTAATATATCAAAGGCCATGCTCATTTGTGGCAGTGGAGAGCGAATCAAGGATCTGTCCAGATATTTTCTGTCGGCATTAGCTGGAAACACCGACAAGACGCGACACAATCAGATGAGACGGCCTGTTGATCCATTCATCTCGGATTGACCGTCAAATCAGAACCAGTCAATCAGGCGCAATGTCGCACGCCTCCAACCCTGCTCTGATCCGAGACTCACAGTCATGTCCAGCAGACATCAGCACGGCTCAGCTGCTCAAAAATCGGCTGCAGCGCATGACCCCAGTGAGGTCGTCATCAAGACTGTTGCTGGCTCGCTGTCACGCACCGCTTGCTCCTCTAGTGATGCCGACCAGTGACGCGAGTCGTCCCGTCGTAGATTTACGCAGTCCCGACTCTCCACCAGGCGCTGTCACGGCTCTATCACGTGCGGCAGCACGTCGCACCAAGTCGCCAACACAGACAGGACGCAGCGAACGAGCCGCAGACAACTCGCAAGCGGCCGAGAGACGCTCGTCGTTCTTCAAGCTACGCTACTCGTCGGTCGAGGCGAGCGTTCAGGTGGCAGGAGTGCGACGCTGGCGCGAGGCCGCAGCGTTGTCGCTCAAGAATCACAGACCTCCTGCGCAGACACAGCCACGCGCAGCCAATGTGCACTGGGGTCGCGTGTGCGTGTTTTGCTCGCGGCCAGTGAACACGAGCGAGACGGCCGTCACCGTCAGAGATGCGCACTTCCATCACACCTGCTTCACGTGTTGTTTGTGAGTGATACTGAGTCCGCTTACATGCATATCACGCACGGGCAAACTGAGTATTTTGTGGGATATATAAAGTCAAACATCGATATAAGGCGCTAATTGGGGTCCAAAAAATTCGACCGCGTTGTATCTGATTGCGCTTTATACCGATTTGACTGAACATTTCCTTGACCCTCGTAGTAAGCGACATACAAACTTTACGTGTTCCGTAGTGGAATAAAGACAAATACATAAAACTATTTAGAGCAATGATATAGTATATTTATTTATTATTAAACTAAATGTAATACGAATTCAATACTGAAGCAAAACATTTTTCAGGCAATTCATCAACATAAGAAAATAGAGTGAAAATAAATAATAATTTGAAATACACAAATTTATAGTTATTCAGTAATTCTCTTTCTTGTCCATTTTTAGTTAAAATTGTCGAAATTGTCGAATTTCAGTTAAATTTGAATCAAATTTTTAAACAGAAACATAACAAATTTGGGGTCCAAGGCCCTATGGCGATGTGTTCACTAAGAAAGCCTTAAATTGATTATAAAATTCTTGATTTAGAAAAACAATGAATTAGAAATTATTGATTTAGAAAAATGGCTAATTACCCCAGTAAAACAAGCGCGCAAAGGTTGCATTTCATAAAATTGTACATTAATAGTCAAATTTGACTTCAATTTTTTAATAGAAACCTCAGAAAATTTGGAGTCGCGCCCAACTGATTATCGCGCTTCATCAATACGTCTTATAATGATGTTTGACTGTACAATTGAAATTACAATTTATTGATGCCCTTTCCTTGCGGGATTTTTGAGGACACAATAACACAAGATTCGTCAACAACATAACAATATTAGGTGCTTACGTATTATCGGGAGGACCTTAAAAAACCAGTTCCTTGGTGTTATAAGCGGGCCAACTGTCCGAGTAGATTGTAGTACCACGTTTGATGTGCTTCTTTATTTCGGCCATCAATGTCTTCGAGCTTCGATCTGGAACCTGCACAAGGAAGCATTCACCCGTGTCTCGACATAATCCTTTAAAAAAAAACCAGTTTCTTGGTGTTCCTTTGTGTTCCTTGTTGGCAATTAGAAGGTTAGGTTAGGTTAGGTTAGGTTAGCCTATTCACAACAGCCTCTTCCTCAGTGCGCGGTAAATCAAAGATCTTCATACTAACCAACAGACCCTGTGAAAAAAAAGAAAAAGTAAAAATCAAAGGTCCTCCCGATAATACGTAAGGACCCAATATTATATTCGACAACAACGGTGGGAAATGTAATTTTTTCTTGTAATTGTTACTTACAAGAAGCTGACCAGAATTAATGGATAATGGATCACCATGGATCCATTCACCATGGATCTGGCAGGACGAATTATGCTATGCCATTCCAGCAAATATATCAACCGAGATTAAATCAATAATATAAAGCAAGTATATAAGTATTAAATTAAAGTTTATTTATTGTTAAAATAGTGCACTTGTGGCGTTTGAGTCACCTCAGAACAACACAAGTGAAGAGCGTGTGTGCTTGAACCGACTGTATTTACACGCACAGACACAACAGGACACGTACAAACATGGTCCAACAACACATACACAATGACACAGACAAACATGACACACAGACATACAGACAAACCGACGTACACAGAGCTGGTAGGGTCGCGAGCTGACGCGAAAGGAAATTTCTGTCGCACCACTCACTCACTCACTCACTCACTCACTCACTCACTCACTCACTCACTCACTCACTCAATTAACACCAGCGGTCGAGGTGTTATGCATTGCCCAACTGAATCGATATTGTTGCCTATTATGATTATTTAATTAGAAACGAAAAGGAAACGAAGTATTCGATTACAACATTGAATATTTCTATTGAATAACTAGTGTGAACAGGGCCGGATTTAGGAGGGGGCAAAGAGGGCACCTTCCCAAGGGACTCCACATTTAGGGGACCTCAAAAAAGGACCCGGGCTTAAATAATTTCATTAAACATATAAGGAATCTAAGTTTTTTGAGTCAGGAATAAAACAAAATTATGCTATTTGTGATTTATCTTTCTTCATCACGGAAAACTACAGTAAAACCAAACAGTGAGTTTGACATATTGATCACCAAATTTGCAAGGGCCAAATCTCGTAATGTGTATGGTCTGTAAATATAGATACCGCTATATACCGAAAGCGCTATAGTTGTTTTTATTCTACGAAGAAACTTTGGTTTTGATTTTAAGATTGGCGGCACTGAGTATGGATCATGCTTCCAAATAACCTTCGAAAAATGGTCTGATTGTACAGTCAGGTGTGAAGAGTCCTGTGAAGGCAAACTAAAATATTTCGATTTATGATAATACAACATATGCTATTTATTTGACATTGCTTTTTATAATGTTTTCATACTCGAGTGTCCATACTCAGGAGAGGTAATTTTGCAAACGTGAGATGTAAGATGATCAAAATTCATTAATGGCAGGACCGGCAATGATGATATCCCGTTGGAGATAAAAGCGCCCCCGGTGAGGCTTGCTTCGCTCGCCACCCACCTCAAGCAGGGTAGGCCTTCACACATAGATTGCCCCGGGGCCTTCACACATAGGTTGACCAGGGGCCTTCACACATAGGTTGCCCAGGGGCCTTCATACATAGATTGACCAGGGGCCTTCACATGCCTAATTCCGGCACTGAGTGTGACTGGATTCATTCAAAGCTGTTTTGTTTAATTACAATTCTTCGAAATTTGGGGATCTCAGTGGGATATCTTGGCACAAATGTAATACAGTGTAGCCCGGATATAAGTGAATAGTTTTCCTCTCCGAAAAACTTATATCTGAGGTATACCGTACTTGACTAGATAATTGGTTGAAGCTGGTGATTTAGCATTGAAATGAGACGTTTTCTGTTGTTTTCAGATGCAATGAACAGCTCCCGGTTGAGGCTGACTCGATCTGGTATGTTTCACAATTTTCCAAGTATTTATCAATAGTGATATTTTTTGCTAAAACATGGTCGTATATAATGGGGGTATAAAGTATGTTACGCTCCGACAAATTGGCTGGGGTATGAATATGCAATTATACCCTCCAGAGTTCTGTTAGTAACAATACACGACACATGTATGTGTATGCAATATACCTTTCGTTGAGGTATGTGTGTTGTAATTCAATAGACACAAAATAGTTGTAGGTCGCATGCAATTGTCCAACTGAGCCAACCGTGAACACTAACGCATGATGGCTGTCATGCCCTCGAGCCTCGGCACAAATCTACGCCCTTGTTTGAGAGTTTTTGCCCTTGTTAGTATATTCCGACACAAAATGACAATATCTTATGCACATTGTCAACCATCACTTTGATATTCATCATTTGATGCAACGACGTTCTTTGACTGAATCACATGTGGTGGGTGATATAGTATAAGCATTACATGCGCAACGTGAAACCACCCGAGCTGAGAAACCCCAAAGCTCTGGCCACGTAAATGGGCAGAAAAATAGCCGACGGAAAAAGTTCAACAAACAATATTTCCAATTTATTTAAGAGCGCAATTGAATCTGCATATTTTTCTATGACAAATTTGCACGCATACTAATTTTTCATGTAAAATATCAAACATGCACACGTATACACCATTGAACATTACTGTAGCACACTTGTAGCATTAAACTACCGTAGCACATATTTTGTTCCGAAGCTGGTCTCACGGCTTGAAAGCCACAATTTACCATGTCCACGATGGCTACAGGTCCCCTTTTCACTATGGAAAGTATTATCCTCTCAAAAGCGGGGTATCATAGCCAGCACGCTACTCATTGTTGCCTGCTTTTCATTGAGGGAATCGGATCACACATGCATAATGAACACCAATAGCACGCTCTTCTTCATAGTACTTCATGCATGTTCCTGCCTCCTTCTGGAGTCAGATCATAGGAATATATGCGGCCAACATTGGCGAACTTAGCAACGGCAAATGATATCGCATATCTTGTTTGGTGTTTCATCCATGACCACATTCTGCTGATTGATTGTCAAACATAGAGGTGCGAGAACTGTACTGGTCTGTCGGGTCAACATGAGAGCTCTTCTCATTAGCCGTCCAGCTCAAGAAGCATCCGATCCAGTCATTGTCGTATCCACACACGCTCGCAATTTGAGCGAAACGTGGTATGAGCTTACTGCAAACGGTCTATTCTATTATGGTAGCATCCTCCAACACGAAAATTTTCGCCATATTTATCCCTGACCAAATTTCAAGTTCGGTGTTCATTAGAGTGGCAGCCACAATATAAAGCGAGGAGGAACGGCTGTAGAATGGCTGCAAGCCCCACAATCATAGTCAAATCCAGCCAATCCACACTAGATAGCAATGTCCTGGTTCTGCAGCTTATTCGCGTAATTCCAATTGAGTTACTCACTGATGTTGGGTCGGATTCGATGGAAGTCTCTCACAAAGAGTAGTCAGCTTAGCAGCTATGGTAGACAAGACGTATCTTGTGATGTACCCCGCCCATAACCAAATTCTACGATCGATCTTCAGACACAGATGGATCATGAGAGTCGACAGCATCAACGCGATCCAGAGGTGATAGTCAGTTTGATCAATGTGAGGAGGCTTGTCACTGGTCGGCCATTTCCAGTAGTTCCAGTGACTGTAACTGCAAATACACTCAAGTTGACTAAACCATGACATGTATCTGCTGTAGAAAATCTGTTCAATTACAGGATCGTCTACCACCACTAGTTTTTTTTATTAGGCGGATCCAAGCCCACAGACCAGCTCCGGTGTTCATCATTATTGTAATCACTAGGAGAATTAGTCCAGCCCAGATGCAAGGGCTGCTGAAGTTACTCGTTATACCAGCTGCAGTGCGTGTTCTCTGCAGTTTGGCTTACTTGTGTGCCGACGCTGCGCGGCGGGTTCCTCCGGTCGTCTGCGGTGACCTTCGGTCTTCTCCAGGACCGATAATACTTTGCTATGAAGAGCGTTCATGTTATTAATCATGTTCACAGTGAAGGCGTGCATTTCTAACAAGCCACTTCTGAACGTCTTGCGTTCATTCTGTTTGTCCGCTTTGGCTTTCGGTGATTTCACGCTTTTGTTGAACGGCGCTGTTCGCTTCAACCTTCTTTGTTCATTTGCCGCACTTGAAATAGTTGCGAGCATGCGATACCGTTGGTTGTTCGGCTTGTTTCTGCTCCATGGGCTGAGTCTACCCGGGCTCTGTAGGGCTTTTGAGCCATTGTTCAGGCAAGTCTGCTGATGACAGGGCAAACTATGCTGTTTGCACAATACCTTTCCAGGCATGTTTGTAAGGAGAATGATGTAGTTGCTGAGAAAGGCGTAATTTTTGAGACGTTATCGCTTTTGATTCGTTTTTTATAGTTTTATAGTTCGGGTAGAGTGATAGGACTGGATACAGTTGCATTTACCCAAAGGGGTGCCAACCCTGCTGGATTATCGCTCCCCCATTGTGTGGCAGTACAGGGAGGGAAGAAGCAGAGGGTCCTCTTTTAGCCGCCTCTTACGACACGCAGCGGGTACGGCGGCAGTATTCTCATCCCCTGACCGCAGGGTTCTTGTGATTTGCGATACCAATTGATTTAGTCAACCTACCGCTTGCAAGTAAATAACTTGCCCTATTGCATTATTTCTTAATTCCGTGCGTCTAATTATTCAATACTCACACTGTTTTATTCTTAACACAATCCGATCTTTTTTCGTAGTTTTGTTTCAAGTGGATGAATATGTTCTGTTATTATATTGTATTATCACATTGTCGCGACTTTGCTTCTCTCTCAAGCATGTAAGTTTTCACCCAATAACCCGTTTTCGTATTTCGTTTTAGTATATCAAGAACTGAATGAATGTCAAAAATTTAAATAGCTCAGTAGAAATTGTAGTGTGCCACTGGGATAAGTTCAACATGAATCCGTCATGGGAGAAGATGCTGTGAGTATGTGGGGCATATAATATTTACCCCTCGATAAACTCACTGGGGGTTGAATATGCAATTATACCTCCGATGATTTTGCTGAGCTCATTTAATTGGGTAAATTGTCATCAAGATCAGCATAGCTAATAAGTTATACACAATAATGTGTATATGCAACTGTACAGTATATATTTTTCACTGATATATGGGTGTTGTATTTGAATAGGCCAAAAATGATTGAGGGCCCATACAATTGACCAACTGAGGCATCCTTCAACATTAATACATGATAGCTGTCATCCCCTCCCCCCTCCCCCAGAGCCTCGACACAAATCTACGCCCTTGCTGAAAAGTGTGGACAATTGAAGCAATATAGCAGACCTAGCGAATTGTTCGAGAAAGAATATCCTCGTTGGCAAAGTGATTTCTTACTTGCAGTTGAACAATATAAGCAAGTTGATAAAATGCAGACTAGGGTAATTTAATGGCATAAAAAGCTTGAATTACAGTATAATTTTACAGTTATAAAATCAAAGACACACGCTTGTCAAAAATCAAAATATTGTTAAACACATTGCAGCGTGCCAGGTTTGCGGCATTGTCGTCATTATATGATAGGCTTGTATATACGTGTTATTGTCAATTTAATATTTGCCATTTTAATCATGCTTCCGGTTGAGAGTAGAGATGTGACCTATAAAAAACCGATATTTTTTTATTTATAAAAAACCTTTTTTTGCCAAAAAACGTATCTTTAAATTATTAAACGTATCTTATCATTAAATATGCACAATACAATCGTTATAATGTGTCTGAAAGTCCTAATATCATTGCGTACACGGTACTGTGCAGCACTTCTATGTATATTACATCTTTGCATTCAATTATTGAGTTAATCATTGTGTAATAAAGCAGGCTTTGAGAACCGTTTTTTTCTGCTAAAAACTGAAACTGTTTTAAAAATAAACAACAGGTGACATACTTTACAATATTTTTTACGCATTACCGTTTTCCTCCCAGAAATGCACTACATTGATTATAATAACTTTCATCATTTCATTCAACAGATCAAGTATATGCAAATATAAAAGTACAAACACTGCAAATATTTACACATAGACTACAAATATACACACAAACTTAGTGTCCCCAATGAGATTACGAATAAAAGCGGGTCGCATTCTTCAGAGTGGCAATCTTGACCAGAAAAACGGACATTACGGACAACGACTGAGGAAATATATTTGATGTACAAAAAAGGGATTTGAACACAAATAACCAGATTATAGGAGTCATCATCCAGAAAACCAGTTCTCGAAAAAAGTTATTAATAAAAACCAATTAATTTGGTTCAACTTACCATGATCTGTTGAAAATTTTATGAAAATTTCTACATCTACGAAAACCGCCTTTCAAAAAAACGATTTTAAAAAAACGATTGTTTAAAAAACAGCTTAAATCAAGTGGTTTAACCAGCCGCTTATACCAGCAGGCTATTTCATATACAAAAGGTATTTGAACGAACATCAATCAAATATATCTTCCATAGATACTCTTATATATTATTATTATTATTATTATTATTAATTACAGCCAAATCCAGTAGCATGGGAAGAGTGCAAGCACTATTACCACCCTAAGGTGGCCCCATGTACTGGAAGAGCCCTCAAGATTCAGAGACAAAGAGAGTTCGAAAAGAAAAAATTCTAGAAAGAGAGTTAGAAAAGAAAATAATGAATAAATAACAATAAATAATAAACCATCATCCGATAACACTTCATAATGTCATTCCGCTCACGTTCCTCAATAAATAATAACAACCAACAATTAATATGTGATTCGATAAATGACAACCATTAACAAAAAAGAATAAGTATTAATAAATATGTAATAAATATCAATCAAGAACAATAAATATGATTCAATAAGTAACAACAACACAAATAAATATGATTCAATAAACAACAACAACACAAATATATATTATTCAATAAACAGCAACAACAATAAATATGATTCAGTAAACAACAACAGCCAACACTGAGTAAAAGTATATTTCAATATATAACAACAACCAATAATAAATATTAATCAATAGAGAGTTAAATAAGAATAAATGAAAATAAATAGAAAATATATAACAATAAAGATGAATGAATATAAATAAAAAACAATAAATATGAAAAAATAAGAATAAATATGAATAAATAAACAATTAATAAGACTCAACAGTGAATTCCGCTCTTTCAGTAGCATTTCATTCATTCTGGCCTTGAATTTGTTCAAATTGTTCTGCGAGAAAGCCTCCTCCTTCAATGTGTTCAATATATATGTTGAGAGTCATCCTGGCTATGATGTGTCGGTATGTGACGAGACGTTACGAAAGTGGTGACGAATGGGTAGCACGTTGAAGCAGGTCGATCTGAAATCAGCCTACCTGCAGATTTTTGTTGTGATGCGGACATCAAATGTGGAGATGCTACCACAAAAACGACGTTTTTTTGCCAAAAAAACTCGACCAAAAAACACGTTTTTTGTTTTTTCAAGATTTATGCAAATAATTCAAATTATGGAAATGATATATTTGGGATGTTAATTGTTTCATTAAAAAGCGTTACTTCAAATAAAAGTTTGTCAAAAAACACTTGACCAACCAATTACTTGTCTTGTTCGGCTGTCAACATTTTCTGAATCTGTACATTAATACAACGAATTTAAAACGAGTTTTAAAAACATTATTGCATTTTTTAATAAAAACCATGATTTCTGTAAAAACCATGATTTCTGTAAAAAACGCATGATTACTCAATGAATTTGTTTTGTTCTGCTGACAAATTATTTAAAATATCTATATCACTAAACCATCTTTAAAAAAACATGGGTTTTCCAATAAAAAAACCTAAACCACCGGACCCGGATGCACTTTCAAACAGTCTCCTTGACATTTATCGACAAACATTTTTGTTTTTTATACTATTCTCAAATTTTCTTTCAAATAAGACACGTAAAGATGTACAAAACATCAATTAAACTTATTTCTATGTACTAAAATCCAACATCCGATGACAATTGGGGCTAATTCTAAAAAAACTAAGAAACATGTGTTTTTGCAACAAAAAAACGCATCCAAAAAACGTTGTTTTGCATCTCTAGTTGAGAGTTACCATGTGTATTTCTCCTTTCGCTCACACACACGCACACGCACACACACACACACCATGTTGTCCGTGCAACTCACACGCTTCTGCTCTCACAGTCTGCTTCCTTCGCAGTGATTGTTATCGCCGTGAACACAGTACCATTAGCCACCCCGTATATACTATTCGCGGTGTTTGTTATTGTCGCGAGGGCCATGTGAACGACACACCGGTACAGTGGGCACACGGCTGAGGGAAGTCGTCCCTAGTCGCTGCTGTGAGTGTCCCTAGTCGTTGTTGTGAGTGTCCCTAGTCGTTGTTGTGAGTGTCCCTAGTCGTTGTTGTGAGTGTCCCTAGTCGTTGTTGTGAGTGTCCCTAGTCGTTGTTGTGAGTGTCCCTAGTCGTTGTTGTGAGTGTCCCTAGTCGTTGTTGTGTGTGTCCCTAGTCGTTGTTGTGAGTGTCTCTAGTCGTTGTTGTGTGTGTCCCTAGTCGTTGTTGTGAGTGTCCCTAGTCGTTGTTGTGTGTGTCCCTAGTCGCTGCTGTGAGTGTCCCTAGTCGTTGTTGTGATTGTCCCTAGCCGTTGTTGTGAGTGTCCCTAGTCGTTGTTGTGAGTGTCCCTAGTCGTTGTTGTGAGTGTCCCTAGTCGTTGTTGTGTGTGTCCCTAGTCGTTGTTGTGTGTGTCCCTAGTCGTTGTTGTGATTGTCCCTAGTCGTTGTTGTGAGTGTCCCTAGTCGTTGTTGTGATTGTCCCTAGTCGTTGTTGTGTGTGTCCCTAGTCGTTGTTGTGAGTGTCCCTAGTCGGTGTTGTGAGTGTCCCTAGTCGTTGTTGTGATTGTCCCTAGTCGTTGTTGTGAGTGTCCCTAGTCGTTGTTGTGAGTGTCCCTAGTCGTTGTTGTGTGTGTCCCTAGTCGTTGTTGTGAGTGTCCCTAGTCGTTGTTGTGATTGTCCCTAGTCGTTGTTGTGAGTGTCCCTAGTCGTTGTTGTGTGTGTCCCTAGTCGTTGTTGTGAGTGTCCCTAGTCGTTGTTGTGATTGTCCCTAGTCGTTGTTGTGTGTGTCCCTAGTCGTTGTTGTGTGTGTCCCTAGTCGTTGTTGTGAGTGTCCCTAGTCGTTGTTGTGAGTGTCCCTAGTCGCTGCTGTGAGTGTCCCTAGTCGTTGTTGTGAGTGTCCCTAGTCGTTGTTGTGAGTGTCCCTAGTCGTTGTTGTGAGTGTCCCTAGTCGTTGTTGTGAGTGTCCCTAGTCGTTGTTGTGAGTGTCCCTAGTCGTTGTTGTGAGTGTCCCTAGTCGTTGTTGTGAGTGTCCCTAGTCGTTGTTGTGTGTGTCCCTAGTCGTTGTTGTGAGTGTCTCTAGTCGTTGTTGTGTGTGTCCCTAGTCGTTGTTGTGAGTGTCCCTAGTCGTTGTTGTGTGTGTCCCTAGTCGCTGCTGTGAGTGTCCCTAGTCGTTGTTGTGATTGTCCCTAGCCGTTGTTGTGAGTGTCCCTAGTCGTTGTTGTGAGTGTCCCTAGTCGTTGTTGTGAGTGTCCCTAGTCGTTGTTGTGTGTGTCCCTAGTCGTTGTTGTGTGTGTCCCTAGTCGTT
Source organism: Sacculina carcini (assembly GCA_916048095.2). Taxonomy (NCBI): domain Eukaryota; kingdom Metazoa; phylum Arthropoda; class Thecostraca; family Sacculinidae; genus Sacculina; species Sacculina carcini. The sequence goes on from OU696572.1 coordinate 8,153,288, forward strand.
GTTGTGATTGTCCCTAGTCGTTGTTGTGAGTGTCCCTAGTCGTTGTTGTGATTGTCCCTAGTCGTTGTTGTGTGTGTCCCTAGTCGTTGTTGTGAGTGTCCCTAGTCGGTGTTGTGAGTGTCCCTAGTCGTTGTTGTGATTGTCCCTAGTCGTTGTTGTGAGTGTCCCTAGTCGTTGTTGTGAGTGTCCCTAGTCGTTGTTGTGTGTGTCCCTAGTCGTTGTTGTGAGTGTCCCTAGTCGTTGTTGTGATTGTCCCTAGTCGTTGTTGTGAGTGTCCCTAGTCGTTGTTGTGTGTGTCCCTAGTCGTTGTTGTGAGTGTCCCTAGTCGTTGTTGTGATTGTCCCTAGTCGTTGTTGTGTGTGTCCCTAGTCGTTGTTGTGTGTGTCCCTAGTCGTTGTTGTGAGTGTCCCTAGTCGTTGTTGTGTGTGTCCCTAGTCGTTGTTGTGAGTGTCCCTAGTCGTTGTTGTGAGTGTCCCTAGTCGTTGTTGTGATTGTCCCTAGTCGTTGTTGTGAGTGTCCCTAGTCGTTGTTGTGTGTGTCCCTAGTCGTTGTTGTGAGTGTCCCTAGCCGTTGTTGTGGTTACGCGGCGCAGCTCATTTCCCAACTACGTGCATATTGTTGATGTGGTGTAAATAGGCACGCCATGTAAATATATACATTACACATGGCGGTGTTTATAATTGACGGGCTAGGCCAGTGCTTCTCAACCTTTTTGGCCCACTGTGCCAAATTGGAACATTTTAGACTGAGTGTGCCGCACCCTCCGGACATTTGTCTAAAAAAAGGTCATCAACTTTTGTCTCGAGACTTTTGTCTAAAACAGTGTTTCTCAACGTTTTATTATCTTGTGTCACATACAAACATTTTTACATGGCAGTGTACCACACCACAATCATCGCAAAGCTTATCAGTGCGATGATTGAAACTCCTTCTGCTCATTCATGGTGGCCTTGAAGTCCGGCTGCAGATGCGTCGACGCGATCTTGAGAGAAGCCAACAAGTGGGCGTCCGTGAGAGCAATTATCTTGTTTGTCTTGGTGTTCTTCATCTTTGAGAAGAACTGCTCTGCACAATAGGTGGAACCAAACAAAGAAATGAACTTCTGAGCATTCTTGGTCAGGTTGGGAAAGGTGGCTCGGGGCAGGCTCTTGTAGAAGTCAACCAGTTCCTTGTCAACAAACTGTCCCTTGAGCTCAATGCTGGCCTGCAGGTCGCACATCCCCAACTGCAGCTCAATCGGTGCCTGAGACACGTCGACGTTGAACGGCACACTGAAGAGCTCAAAGTCAGAGTTCCTTGCGCGGAAATCTTTAAACCTCGTGTCAAACTCCTTTTGTAGTTTGCAAACCTCAGATGCGTAGCGCAAGCTACTGAACTCGCCGTCACCATGCTCCTTCTGGCTCTTTAGGGAGGGGAAGTGGGCCAGATTTCCACTTTCCAGCTGAGCTTGCCACAGCTGCAGCTTGGTTTGGAAGGCCTTGATGTGGGCAAACAGTTCGTGGACCAGCTTGTTACGGCCTTGTATAGCCACGTTGAGGGTGTTCAGCTTCTCGGTGATGTCAACGAGGAAGGCGAGGTCACAAAGCCACTTGTGGTCCTCTAGCTCGGGTGCCGGGATGCCCTTCATGGCGAAGAACATGGATAGATGGGTTCTGAGGACCCAGAAGCGCTGCAGCGTTTGTCCCCTGCTCAGCCAGCGCACACCTGAAAAGTAGATGACATCACCGTAGCGGGCATCCAACTCCAACAAAAACTGCCTGAACTGCCTGTGCTTCATGGCATGGGAGCGGATGTGATTGACATGGTCGATTACCTTACTCATCACTTCCTTGAAACTGACATTGAAAATCTTTGCACAGAAAGCCTCCTGGTGGATGATGCAGTGGCACCACACCAAGTGCTCGTGCGACAGACCCTGGCGGTCCAACTCCGCCATCACATAGCCCTGGAGACCGCGACCCGTGCCCAACATGGACGGTGCACCGTCCGTGGCAATGCCGATGAGGCGAGATTGAAGTCCAATTTGGCGTCGTTCATGGCAGCCTTCAGCTCTTTAAAGATTTCCTCGCCCCTGAGTGCTGCTCTTCATGGAGCGTACAGTCAGCAGCTCCTCTGTCACGTTGAAGTTGGTGTCGATGCCTCGCACGAAGATGGCCAACTGGGCCGTGTCATTCAAGTCCGTTGATTCGTCGAGGGCCAAGGCGAAGTAAGAAAACTTCGTTGCCAAGTAGTGGAGCTGCTCAGTCAGGTTGTTGGACAAGCTTTCGATCCTCCTCGTCACTGTGTCATTGCTCAGACTGATCTTGTTGATGACGGCGACCTTCTCAGGGTACATGACTTCGAGGGCAGCCATCATGCACTCCTTGACAAGCTCTCCATCTGAGAAAGGCTTCATACGCCTCGCAATGATCGCGGCCACCTTGAAGCTGGCCTCCGTGGCAGCTTCATTGGTATTGCCCGGCTTGACGAAATGCTTCTGTTGACTGCCGAGCTGGTCCATCAGCTCCTTGGCCTTATCCACGCGCTGCGATCCCACCAGACCATTGTAGTCCTTGATGTGCTTGGCTTCGTAGTGCCTCTTGATACAGTCTCTTTTGGGCCAGGACACCTTCTCATTGCAGATCAAGCAGAATATGTTGCCTCTGTCTTCCACGAAAAAGAATTCGTTGGTCCAGCACTCTTTGAATCCGCGGTTCTCCTCGGCGATCTTTCTCTTCTTAGTATGGCCAGACATACTGTTGTACTCACAATATGTACCCACAATGAATGACAAAAAAGAACAATATGCGTTAACAGTGTGTGCAGCAGGGAATCATGCAGGAGCAATTATAGACACATCCCACTACTACACCAGCTAACGCCCAACTGCCGTGTGGATTGCAACGTTGCCAGAATCGCAAACCCAGATTATCGTGCTAGCATGCTAAAAAAATTTCTTACCAAAATTATCGCACTCCCATAAATCAATGCATAAACTAATTATGTCGTCAGCGATTGTAGCGCAGTTGCTAGTCGCTGTGATCGTCTTGCGAGGTTGAGGGTTCGAGTCCAGCATTTTTCTAATTTCTTACTTTATCGTTTTTATAGCCATTTTGCAGTATTGATATTCTGAATGTTTTTTCATCAATTCCATATTAATTATGCTATCGTCTTGTTTTATGAAGTATATTTTTCAACTGGCTGATCGGTTGGGGCTAGCTGTGCCGCACTCAGACCCTTACTGTGCCGCGGGTTGAGAATCACTGGGCTAGGCGATTGCATACGCGCACAGTAAACGCGCTGCAACATTTTCTCACCGTCCATCAAGCGATTTCAAATTTCCTCGGAGATTTTTATCAAGCCATGAAGGTGCTGACAATTTCTGTTGATATAATCTATGTAAGTTTTGTCGATATAGGTTTGATTATCCCTGTTGATATGCTCTTGATAACTTATCATTGAGTGTTCAATCAGAAACCTTAAATACAAGAATATCTGTCGAATGAATCAATATGTGCATGTTTACTTAATCACTTAAATAATATTGATTTACTTAGGTAATTAGAAAATGACATATTTCACTAGCAGATACACACAAGATCCTTGTAAGGTCAGGATGTGGCAATTGCGGGTGATGTAAGGCGTTATTCCTTGTTTGGGGAACGTGGCAGTTTGGATTGGGAGACGGGTGAATAAGTAGCGTTTATTTACGTTTATATTGCATATGTGTCGCATTGTTACCGTATGTATATTTGTTCTTTGTGTTTACAAATGTTTCTTTCGTTTCAGATATTATTATCAAAGTATTGTTTTCTTTTGACTAGAGTTCCAATACATCGTCTCACATTAAAACAATACTTGATAAGTGGTCACGGCACATGGATAAGGACGCGGAGGCTCCAATCCGAATGAAGACCGAAATGAATTCTGGGTCAGCACCAACGGGTCTTGATGTTGGACATAATCCAGTGGTCCTGCCAGTGCCTACGCTCAAATCAAACGAAGGGATCGCGGAGTGGAAGCCGTTGTTTGTAGCAGCCGTGAGCGGTCTACTTTGTCGAGGTGCAGCTGCGGAGAAACTGGCAATCGGGATGCTCCCAGCGTACGTGAATCGCAGGCCAGCGGAACGAGAGTTGGTGAAGGAGGTGATCGCTGAAGTGGAATCCCTGGACGAAGCTTTTGACATTCTCATCAGAACGCTGGATAACCCGGTCGACAGGTATGAAGCATTACAGAGACTATGTAAATGTGAGTGGATACCTGGTGTCATGATTGATGACTATTTTTTTACGCTGAAGAGATTGGCCAAAGACGCGGGTTCGGATATAGCGTTTGTGTGCACGTTGTTTGTCAATCAATTGCCCCGTGACGTACAACCCAGGGTAAAAACCTGGATAGCCGAGAATTCTCTCGAAAGCGAAACTGACGGGAGGAAATTATTGATTCGAGTGAAAGGTTGGATGACCGAAAGGGGCCTGTCGCTCAATAAAGATGTACAAGCGGTACATGTTGTCGATCAATCCGAGTGTCAAAAAGACAAAATAGCTACACCAAACACGATGGATGTGTCAGCTGTGTCACAGAAAACAGGGCCTTTGAAGACATGGGATAAAGATCGTAAAAACTCCAACAGGGGATGTTATCTTTGTGGCAAGTTGGGGCATTTCATGAGAATGTGTCCAGCCCGGCACTGTCTCCGCTGCGGCGAGAAGGGCCACTCCATGTCGGACTGTTCAAAGCAAAATAAAGTGTTTGCGGTGCAAAACACGGCGCCGTCGAATGGCGCACCCGCGATATTGAATTCTGGCGATACTGTGACAATACCTGTGACCATAAATTGTGAGAAAGTCACGGCAATGCTGGATTCCGGAGCCTCGACTTCGGTTATAGATGAAGCTACTGTCAATCGGTTAGGTCTGGGGAGGAAAATCGAATTTGCTAATGATGTGAACACGTGTTTGTCAGGAATAGGCGGGAAGGCGGTCGTGATTGGTCAACTGCCGGTGAACATCGATGCGGGTGGAGGGCAAATGGTGGATCACCGTTTCAGTGTGATAAGTGCGCCTTATAAATTTGTGCTGCTCGGACGGGACTATCTGACGCAATTTTCCTCTACTGAGTTTGATTGGGAAAGGGGCCGAGTGAGACTGGGTTCCCAATGGAAAACAGCCGACATTATGATTGGTGGAGGACAACATGAGCAAAGAGTGAATCTCATCCAAGATTGCAACGTGAGGGCAGCGTTTGAAAAACGGATAGATGCAAGTTTGCCATAAGATGATCGTCACCGGTTACTGTCCTTGTTGATGGAATACCAGGACGTCTTCGCCGATAATCCCAAGTGTCCACGGACTTCCAAAAAGGTTTGCCACACTATCGAAACTGACGGTGTGCCGCCGATCAAGCACGGGCCGGCGCGCTTCAACCCTGAAACCGAGGCCGAGATCAATCGACAGATAGCTGAAATGCTCGAAAACGAGTGTGTAGACGGTCCAAGTCGCCGTGGAGCAGCAGAGTGTTGTTGGTGCGTAAAAAGGATGGTACGCTTCGATTTGTGGTGGATTACAGGGATCTGAATTCACACACCAAGAAAGATGCCTACCCAGCGGCAGACTGGAGACGTTTGTTGGAGCGAATGGATGGAGCCAGGATATTTTCGTTTTTGGATGGCGCGAGTGCTTATTGGTCCATTCCGTTGCGCGAAGAGGACAAAGAAAAAACTGCCTTCTCAGTGCCTGGGGGACAATATGAGATGAACGTCATGTCTTTTGGGCTATGCAATAGCCAGAGTACATACCAAAGAACTGTAGATGATGCGCTCCGGGATATGGAAAACACTGTGGCTTATGTGGACGATACGTGTGTGTTCTCGAAAAACGCGGATGATCATGTTGTGCATTTGCGCTCCACGCTTCAGGCTTTTCGGACGGCAAGCCTGCAGTTGAGGCTGGAAAAATGTAAGTTTGGCTGTCGCGAAGGGGAGTTCGTTGGACACGCTATTTCCGGTGACGGAGTTCGACCTCTGAAAGCGCACGTAGAGGCCTTAGATGTGTTTCATGCTCCTACAGGTGTGAAGGCGTTGAGAAGATTTCTAGGTTTCGTGAACTTTTATCAGCACTTCGTGGAGAATATGAGCAGTGTATGTGCACCGCTGCACCGACTAACTCGAAAGGGTGTCGAATGGAAGTGGACGGAAGAGTGTCAGAACAGCTTTGACGAGGTAAAAAGGAAGATCAAACAATGCCCTACACTGTCTTTTCCAAAATGGAAGGAGCCATTTTACATTAGCACAGATGCTAGTCAAAACGGGATTGGTGGCATTATTTCGCAGAAAGACGTCACTGGAAATTTGCGGCCGCTGGCCTTCTATTCGTCAGGCCTCACACAGGCGCAGGCACGGTACGCAGCAGGTGAATTGGAGGCCTGGGCAGTAGTCGCTGCAGTAAGAAAGTGGTGGTACATCCTACGGGCAGCTTCCAAAGTGTATGTAATGACTGACCACAATCCGCTGGTCTGGATGCGCCGACAAAAAGATCCGCGAAACAAATTTGCCAGGTGGTTGATGGAATTAGAGGCTCTGGCCAGTTATGAAATCGTCCATAAGAAAGGGTCAGAGAATGTGGCAGCAGATTTTTTTAGCAGACTCCCAACAGAAGTAAACTCGAAGGTCAATGACGAACAAGAACATCTTGAAAGACATGTTTACCCTATTACTGAGGTCGGGGGTGGCCATTCCGAGTGGGTCAACAGACAAAAGGAAGACGAAGTAATAGTAAACGCCACAAGACAAATCGAACTGAGTGGGAAGTTGCAAAATGGTCCTATGAGCCGATTTAACGACATCACGTTGAGTAACGGTCTTCTCACCAAAAATAGGTGTATAATAGTGCCGAAAATGTGGCAGCGCAAAGTAGTAGGTGATGTGCACAGGTCGGGCCATTTTGGCGTACAGAAAACGTTGGAATGTGCCAGGCGGCGATATTATTTTGAAGCCATGGATCAGGTGGCGAAGGAAGTCTGTCAGACATGTTCCGTTTGCGCAGAGAACAAACGTTCTTTTCAGCGCAAGGTAACACTTACCACACCTACTATTGGGGTGAGTCGGCCGCGACAAGCCATTGCAATGGACGTGGCCACATTGCCATGGAGTGACGAAGGATTCCGATATATACTGGTGATAGTGGATTTGTTCGCGAGGTATTTAGAAGTGGTGCCATTGAAAGACCAAACGGCGGAGGCGATTACTGAAGCATTCCGAACGGAATGGGTGTGTCGGCATGGCTGCCCAAAAATTTTGTTGACAGACCAAGGACGAAATGTGGACGGAGTGATCATCCGACAGCTGTGCAATGACCTCCATATTGAAAAACGTCGATCAAGTCCGTACCATCCACAAGGAGATGGGTCTGCGGAGAGAATGATACAAACTGTCAAACAGACGCTCAGGTGCATGCTAACTGAAAAAGACAAGAGGGTGACAGAGTGCCCGTCCATACTCAGGGAAGTAAACTTTTTCATCAATAATGTGGAAAATAAATCAACGGGGTACAGCCCAAACAAGGTCATGTTCGGTGTCAACCTCCAACCTCCGGGGTCATTTGTGATGGACGAGGAAATACCCAACAA
>OU696572.1:8165892-8203128 GCA_916048095.2 Sacculina carcini
GATTTGAGCAAGCATGATTGATCGAAGACAAACTTGTCAAGCAAACTTTATGTGTGTCTTTGCTAATTCCCAAATTGTTGTCTTCGCTGATCCAAGCATGTTCTACGTTGTATTTGCACGCTGTAAGCCAGCTTGTTTGTTTTCCTTGGCGCTGGCTAGATGGACTACACATGTGCACAGCTCTGATGTTTTGTTAGATCGCTTGTGTATCTTATTCAACGATTGCAGATTGCAGCACGATTCCGCGACAAAGACCAATAGATATGGACCGTTGGTTGTTTTGGCTTGAAAATTCACTTTCCTTGTATATGACTGTATATGCGCAATATTCGTGCTGTTTCACGCTAACCATATCTATAACAGCAATAAACGCATTGATTGCTCGGTGTTTTCGTTTAATTTGCACGACACGAAGACACAAAATGCATTTCACGAGTGCATCATGAAATAATAATTGTTATGCCCATTCTCATTCTCTCGTGTGGTGAAGGTAATTATTTATTAAATGTCAATTTCAGAATGAATTTTGCAAATTCGGAAACATATGGAACATATGCATGTACATATAAAGCATATATGTCAATGCTGAGGAATTATGGGATGCTAAATTTCACTGTTAGAATGTGTCGAAGCCCAAGTTAATATTGTCTTTTCAGTACAGTAATTATAACTGCGTCAAAGTGAATAGGTTTTAATTGAATATGACTCGTTGTAAAATAGAAATTATTAAAATACAAATTGCTAGAGTAATTGTTTCAGGCTACACTTTATCTGTAGCAATAATATCGGTATTCACTACACGACCGAAGTATTTGGTGTGAAAACGTGAAAAACACGTGTTTAGCCTGCTACACAAGCACACACACACACACACACACAAACAGACAGACACACAAACACAAACACACACACACACACTCTCCCTCGCTAAATTCTAGCTCTCATTGACATAGTTCATTCTACACTAACAAATCATTGTGTTCATTTTGTTACGTACAAATATTCCTCGTTAAATGTACACATTGTGTTGATAGGGCACTCTAGCGTTTTTGATCAGATCGTCTAGCTCGTGTGTGTCCATGTCGGCGCCAAACATTTTCACTAACTTATTGAAGATGCTCGACTCGACAATTTCTGCCAATTACAAGCGCGATAGGTGTCAAAAGTATTTGAAGCAAATGTTTCACCCTAGAACTCTATATTTTCGAAATTGACACAACAAGTAATTGATTTAATCAGGATATTAATCAACAACTCTGAAAAATTTCTTTTCAGACAATTCTTGCTATAATTTTGTTTTCATTGAAAAAAATGCCTTGAAAACGAACCCTCAATCTTAAATAAAGGTTAAAGGCCTAAGTGACAGCTGCTACACGGAAGAAGCCGAAGCTTATGAACACACAGGTGTGCCCCGTGCAGCTCGCTGCCACCGCAGAACCGACCCTCTCCACCTTATGGCGCCACAAGGACGAAATACGTATTAGAGAGGGCCACCTCCCCAGAATGCATGGCACAACACATGACTGACATCTGGTACCATCATTTACTGCTGAGTGGACAGGGGCTGTTGGATTATAGAATTCGCCCAATGAAATTCTGCTTCGACGGGATTCGAACCACGGTCCTCCCGCTTGTGAGGCGGGTGTGCTAACCACTAATCGACGGAGTCCACTCGGACTTGAGATCTGAGTGGACTCCGTGGAGTCCATCTTAGAGACAATGTAGGTGAACTTACGTGAATGCACTGTTCAAATCAAATAAATCCACTCGGAAAAACCTGGCGTTTATTACGACATATAAATCGCAAAATGTAGCACAGTATTTGAGTGAGAAAATCTACTGAATATGGCCCGTGTATTTTGTAAGAGCACACCCGAAAAGCCAGCCCCCGAAATATACTCACACCCAATTGTTCCCAAAACACAACATTCGTGGCTGAATGAACCTGCAGAGAGCAAAAATATATCGCGTTTATCCAAGCGTTGGAGCGGTATTCACTTGTACATAGCTTTCATCACGTGCACATTGCTTTTGACAGGAGCTTTGTACGGCGTCCATTGTGACACTTTCATACAACAAACAAACCATTGTGTGTGTATGTCTGTATGTGCGCGTGTGTATATATGTGTGTGTGTGTGTTGTCACCTCTGTCCAGGTGAACGACTAACACCTGTAATTTGCACTGTAGCATACATTTTTGCAATATTTATTTGCAATATTAATTTATTATAATGTACATTTCTGATGATTAATTATATTTTTAGTGCATGTACATTCGTGGTTTTGATTTTTTGCGTAGAAAAGTTTGTACGCTGAGGTTGATGTATATTGAGCACACGCGCACACATACAGCATATTACAGTGGTTTCCAACCATTTTCCTTTGGTCTCAATCATGCACATCATGACAGCACGGCAATGCCACTAGATTAGTTGTGTATGCATTATTGTATTATATTACTAGTTGCTGGGTGCTGTTCTAAAGGACGCTAGAAAGGTTTAATGTTAAATGCCTAAGTGACTGGTACCCATTTATTGCTGAGTAGACAGGGGCTGTTGGATTATATAATTCACTCAATGAAATTCTCCGGCGGGATTCGAACCGCAAAAGTGAAGAAATTATCATAAAATTTTAAAAGTGAAAATTACATAAGTATATTGTACATTATATATTATATATCACATTCATTATATTAGATAATCCCGCAACAGCTGTGTGTCTGCATATATCTGGAGAATATCCTGACATGGATGGTTGATTGTGGTTGATATATCGACATTTTGGTGATCCCGGCGGAGCAGAAATTCACTGGGTGAATTCTATAATCAAAGAGCCCCTGTCCACTCAGCAGTAAATGATGGTACCAGATATCAGTCATGTGTTGTGCCATGCATTCTGGAGAGGTGGCTCTCTCTAATATGTCTTTCGTCCTTGTGTCGCCATAGCGTGGAGAGGGTCGGTTCTGCGGTGGCAACGAGCTGCACGGGACATACCTGTGTGTTCATAAGCTTCGGCTTCTTCCGTGTAGCAGCTGTCACTTAGGCCTTTAACCTTTATTTAACCCAGGAAGATGGCTTGGCTATCTCATTTGAAGTGGCCCTCATGGCTGCAGAATCGATGTTATTTTGTCATTCAGGCATTATTTGTTGTATTTGTATTCGAAAAATTAGCGTGGCGGAAACGAAGACGGCATTCGATTAGTTTTTTTCTATGCCTGCGTGGAAAATGCTGAATTCAGAATCACACAGACGAATAGAAAAAGAAGAAAGTGTAATTGTTTTCAACAAGCATAGCTCAAGCATACTTGCGTAGTTCGGTGACAATAGAAAAACACATATACAACACACATGCACACAAACACTCAAACACACGCACATACACACGCACACACACACACACCTGTATATGAGCTATTGTATTGTTCACACACCTGTATGAGGACGGCCAACCTCAATGACGAATTTTGTTGAAATTACATTTGAATATCGAGCGCTGGCAGCTGTTGAAATGCGATGTTATATTGGGCTAGACGACCCGTGAACTACAGAAGACACAAAGCGTAACCCATGGTTGACAAAAAAATCTACAGTATGAAATGATACGTGATGATAATGAGATTCATCATATAGGCATACACTTCTATGTGTATGTAATATCGTTGAATATATAAACCCATATATCCAAACCCATATGCTACTTGATATAATAACAATATTATTATATATATTATTAACAATGTCTAATAGGACTTCAAGATTATTTCATGTGTATTCACTTCTGTATAAAGATGCACTGTTACTTGATGAATGTTTGAGGTATTTCGTTTTGTTTGTAATGTTTTGAACAAATACCAACACCATGAACAATGCACAGTGGATCAGCGCCTCAGTGCGACTGAAGTCATTGTTAATGCCGATTTTTTCCAATTGCGGTATTCATTCAACCTGAGCTCTGCAGAAAGCCAGTTTGACAAACCCAACTCATGAAACCTCACGAACCACCACAGCGGAAACCTCTCAGCATAACCTTTATCATCCCAGGTATAGACAATATGGATGAATTTCAGTCAAAATCCACAGATCGTCTCAAATACCCAGCGTATATATTCAGTGAAAATATTGAAGCAATCGAACAATTGGTTGTTGAGTCACAGTTATGTTCCCATAAATATATTGTACAATATATATTATATATCACATTCATTATATTAGATAATCCCTCAACAGCTGTGTGTCTGCATAAATCTGGAGAATATCCTGACATGGATGGTGATTATGGTTGATATATCGACATTTTGGAATATGTTGTTGTTGTTGTTGTTGTTGTTTATTGTTGTTGTTGTTTATTTAATCATATTTAATGTTGCTGCTGTTTATTGAATCATATTTATTGTTGTTGTTTATTGAATCATATTTATCGGTGTTGTTGTTTATTGAATAATTTTTATTTGTGCTGTTGTTACTTATTGAATCATATTTATATTTATTGTTGGATGTTTCTTATTGAATCATATTTATTGTTCTTGATTGTTATTTATTACTTATTTATTAATATTTATTCTTATTTATTGATGGCTGTTATTTACTGAATCACATATTTATTGTTGTTTGTTATTATTTATTGAGGAACGTGGGCGGAGTGACATTATGGATTATTATCGGATGATGGTTTATTATTTATTGCTATTTAATTAATATTTTCTTTCCAACTCTCTTTCTAGACTTTTTTCTTTTCGAACTTTCTTCCTCTCTGAATCTTTTGGGCGCTTCCGGTACATGGGGCCACCTTAGGGTGGTAATAGTGCTTGCACTCTTCCCATGCTACTGGATTTGTCTGTAATTTATAATAATAATAATAATAATAATAAAGGGAACATTATGAACACAGCGACCAAAAATTACCGTATATTCTCGACATGTTGAAATCAGTACATAAATATTATAATTTGAACTTTTATTGATCAAATATGTTAATTTTTGCTAATTATTGACTAATAATAATACATAGCAATTATTTTGAGTCAGTTAGATATTTCTCTCGAAATCGGCATTCTTGTCAAAATGTCCTCTGACAAGGCACTTGGCATGCATTGATAGCCTGCATCTACCTACCTACCTTCCATTTACCTACATATAGCCATTGAACATCTACTGGCAGTTATGCCACTCTACTTTGAACCATATGTGTCCGTGTCGTTGCACTATTCAGCAGACAGGGTGTTACTTCCCTTCTCAAATGCATATGGAAAATGGAGTTATCTACGAGTTAATACTACAAGAGCCACACATCAGTTACACACGAACCGACAGCATTACAGAATAATAGCCAACACCATTTCATCTCTTATACAACTTACACCTCTTATACATGATCGGTATGTGACCTAGAAGTGATCCAATTTAATAACACCATCCATATCTTTGCTACTTTTGTGTACTAGACAGTAACTGATTCACCTAGATGCTTGATACTATTTTCACACGACCAGTAGTTTCTGTGTATGAGTATGATGATTACTGACAACAAAATTAATACGTCGTATCAAGTTAAACTTAATAGAGTTGTTATTTCATATACACAAATGTATTTCTTCATCACAGCGGAAATCAAAGTGCTCTTTTCCTCTCTCATCTTCTTAAAAACTCAATATGATTTAATCAAATTCTTGTTGGCTGTATTTCATCAAACCTGATGGCTGCACCAGCAGTTCTCTAGATTCTAGTAGATTTGATGTGATCGGCAAATGACTCCAACAGAGCATACGACGATAGAAGATTTCAAAATACACTTTATGTTTGACGACTGCAGAACAAGAGTGAATAATGGTACTCATGATCTTACAGCCTCGTGTCCAGTGGAAACTAGGCATTATCTTGTTCTTTCTCTTTGCTCAGCGTCATCATATATGGACAATCATCATTGTCGCATATCGCCCATATTTTACTTCCAAATATACAAACATTGACTTGAGCCGAGTGAACATCTTTTCTGAATGGCACACATAAAATGCCACCATTGATTTAGCAGTACCATGTTCGTACTTATGGAAAATATAATGCATTTTCAGTTATTTACTCAATATAAAACAGACAGACTCAATTTTAACCAATTATTTTCATTTTCACTCATAATTCTTGTTTTCCTTCACATTCTGTTGACATGAATTTAACTCAGTGGCGGAGTCAAGGGATAGGGGGGCTTGGAGTAGATAATGCTTCCACGAAAAATGTGCCCATCCCGCTTGAACCCCCAAAAATCCTTACCATGAACATTTAGAGTGTAGTTGCTCATATTTCGCTAAGCCCGGCAATTTTTCTCTAGTCCATCTCCCCCTCAACCCTCCCCCTCAACCCTCCCCCTCAACCCTCTCCCTCGGAAAACTCCTGGAGCCGCCACTGCGTCAAATATAGTATTTGTGCATCTCTGTGGATGCTACAATGTGCGTGATACGTGCGAGTGGAGCATAACCACCAAAATGTAATTTAAACGTGGAGAGCTAATACAAAGGTGAAATACACTACTTGCTAATGTAATTACTTTTTTAATTATTATATAATGTAATTATTGTAATGTAATGGTCGCAATAATGTAATTTATACTGTTTAAATGATACTTTTTGAGGCGATCCTATCAAATAAGCGCGTGCTACAGCTTGTATATTTGTGCGAGTCTAAACACTGCAGGTGTGAATGCCCCCGTCCTCATGTAAGTCTTATGATCTGTCTTATGAGTCTTATAGGAGGAAAAGTGGCACTGGGGAAGTGGGAAAGTGGCGCTATCTCACACCCTGAAAATCACGTGCTACTTCCTGTTCAAGTAAATGCGTACTGTCAAGTGCTACAGCGCAGTATCTGGTATAGAGAGATTACAACTCGTACTATCCCACGATCCAAGCATCTCACGACATCCTCCGGTTCGTGGACATTTCCTAAAATCGAATGTCACTATCCTGCGTACCCAAAAACGTATAAATATCGAGTAGCACATATTAAGGTGAATGTCAATTGCTAAATCCAAACAACTGAATTTTTGACATTTTTTGATCTTCAGACCTGATATTCCGCCTCTTTACGTATTTTATCCTCATACCGTTTTTGTGCCTCTTATCTGCGAAAAGTTACCAAACTCCGTGGTAAAGTGACCTAATAACAAGAATAATAACAAAACGTACCTGACGATAAAAAAGTAACCTAAAACCAACAGAGTAACCTAACGATGAAGAAGTAACTTTTGGTAACCTAATAACTTTTTAATAATTAGGGTACACAAGTTTCTCATGCCGTTTTAGGTAGTTCATGAAAAATGACCTTTAGGTGAAAAAGTAACTATATTCACTTTTGACAGCCCTAGTCATCATCCGTGTAACTGTGTACAACAGTAGAAGCGAAATAGTTTCACGAATCACGATTAAACAGATGAGGTGAAAGGGAGGTCAAGAAAGCAAATAACAACAACAATCAGAGCCGTAGCAACCGCCCCCCGTACCACCCGGCCGGGGAGGGGGCTAGTGTTGAGGGGCCCCTTGCGACTGTGTGTGTGTGCGTATGTGTATCGGTCGCTTACTTATTTAATTTGTATATCCTTTACCTTTTGCTAAGATGTTTTACCTATGCTTGTATTATTAGTTTATGTCTAATAAATAAATTCATTATTTGGTGCTTTATTTATAATGGGGGCCCCAAGTGTTGCCTTCGGGGGCCCCATAAGTCCTCGCAACGGCTCTGACAACAACAACATATATTCAGTATAACCCGCATACATATTAAGTATAGCAAGGAAGCAAGCACATCGTGCATATGGGTGGTATAACACATGTCAGGGGGTAAATACATACAACAACAAACGCGTGGACAGATCCCAATAGGTTGAAAGAAAAAGTGAGCCCAATAGATGATCGTTAGCTTTGAAAGTAGCTCAAACAATTTGCTGTTTTTAGTGTTTTATAAAAACAAGGTGTCTAGTGACCAGAAGCAGTGAGGAGGCAGTGAGTAGGTAGTGAGGAGTTAGTGAGGAGTTAGTGAGGAGTTAGTGAGGAGTTAGTGAGGAGACAGTGAGGAGGTAGTGAGGAGGTAGTGAGGAGGTAGTGAGGAGTTAGTGAGGAGACAGTGAGGAGGTAGTGAGGAGGTAGTGAGGAGACAGTGAGGAGGTAGTGAGGAGGTAGTGAGGAGTTAGTGAGGAGGTAGTGAGGAGGTAGTGAGGAGGAACGTAATACTTAAGTTTCTGTCCTAGAAACACTCTGCGGATTCGGTGACGGTTCTCCAAGCATTCAGCCTTATGGCGGCGCACCGTATCTTGCCGTTTCACTCGATTAGTTCGTGTCGTTCACATCTTGGCTGTGCTGCTATGTTTGCAGCGCCGAAGCGGACCAACTCAACAATGATGGCGGCTGGCGACACAACCATGCCCCCACAGACGAGTCATTATTGTCGCACGCGTCAAATACGGTGGGTGATGCGCCACATTTGGCCGGGCCATTTTGTCCGAGTGCGCCGCTTTCGTCAGTGTCGCTTTCAAAAATAGCTTTTGCTCTGTTTTGTGCATGCTAGTGCGGTTGAGCGAATCCAAGCAGGTTTCCCAACCGAGTTATAGCGCATCTGTATTTTTGTATGTATGCATGAATGTGTACGCATGTGTGTGTGTGTATATATTGTGTCTGCACGTGCTATGTAACTGTGTTTCTGGTATATCACTCTTTCTTGACTGCGCACATATGTTTGTATGCTTGCTCATACTGGGTGTGTGTGTAAACACGCGTATAGTCCTGTGAAAACGTGCTGTTGTATATTTGAATGGCTTCATTATGCCAGATCGCCACCAGCATGCAAATGTTGTGCATGTTGCAGTCTGGTTTTGTCTACATCATCTATCGGCTCTTTTTTCTCCACTAGAACCATTATTTTATCTCTTTCTCTATGTCTCTCTCTCTCTGTCTTCTTCGTTTGCTATCAATACATCGGCACCGTGTCTCACTACCTGATTGGATCTGCGACTCAATTGTGAGTGCGTGTGAGTGTGTGTGTGAGTGTGTGTGCTTGTGTGTGTGTGTGTGAGTGCGTGTGTTTGTGTGTGTTTGTGTGTGTTTGTGTGTGTGTGTGTGCGTTTTTCGTGTCTGGCGCAATTTGATCATGTGCCAACAACAGACAAAATGAGGTTCATTTTTGAAGCTGAAGAGCAAACTGAGAAGCCAAGGTTCATATGGATGTATTGTATCTGATAGATTCAAGTATTTTATAGATTGACTATGCTTTATATTTTCATGTATTTTTATAACATGTAGAATTACTTCATATAGTCGACTGTATAAAGTCAAGTGTTGTAATTACTCGTTTTTTCACTGATAATAATCTGTTAGATGTCTATAAGTTTTCTTAACGCAGTCGTTCTAGCCATGCAATGCTCCAAATGAAAATAATGAAAACTGTATTTTATATTTTATTTTGTATTAAATAGTTGTTGGTTCAGGTTAAGTTTTTTTTTAGTAATAGTCAACGCGGACATGTGTGAGTTTTCCCACTATTGAGGGGTTAACCGTGACATAGGCAAACTATCAGACACGAAAACCCTTCGAACCCTTCGGAGATCAAAGCATTAGGAGAGCAAAGTTAGCAGCACACACACACACACATACATGTATGTATTGGTCGTGCACATTCGCTTTTGCAACACACAAGAGAGCTCTCACAATGCATATTGCACAATGCATACATGTATTAATAGCCACCGTCTGCGTGTAGAGCCCTCTCGCCTGGTCTGAGAATGTGTATATTACCACTTATGCATACGCAGACACAGTATCTGCAATACCTAGCCAATTGACCAGATCAAAATAGCCAAAAAATATATAGAAGAATTTTGAAACTAAACTAGAATACAGTTGTAATATAATTAAGATAATATAAATATGCTAAATAAGGATGCATACACAGAAATTGATTAATACATTGATATATACATATAACTACAACAGGATAGAACAAATCATGTATGTATGTGTGTGTGTGTGTGTGTGTGTGTGTGTGTGTGTGTGTGTGTGTGTGTGTAACAAACAATACATTTGTTAAAGAATTGATGAATAATACAATCAGTGGATGTATTTCATTAGACTGTAGCATAACTCATATAACACTTCATTACTCACAACTATGTCCAAAAATACACGCACACCACACACGTACATACCGTTTCATTCATCTGCAAATTTAGCACACCGTGTGATTCACGCATACACACAGACACACAAACACATACGTGTATGCAAGATAATGTCACACATTGGAGCCTAGAAATAAAGCTATTTATGTACACGGATTATTCACCGCTGATTTTACTCTGCATATATAAGCCGCTGTTTCGAATGAATGAAGACTTGACTTGTTTGACTTGACTTGTTTGACTTGACTTGTTTGACTTGACCGATCGTGTTTATCGTCATAAGAGTCAACAAGACGATAGCAGTGCCAGGAAGGTGTTATGACAATAAGCGTACAAGGACATACGGTGGAATGATATTGTCTGCAGTGTCTGTTGTTTGTCACGTGTGGAGACTTTATGGTGATTCTCGGAAGGCGATTACTAAACAGCGTGTGTTGCGTGCCTGAAACGCCCGCCGAGCATTATCGTCTCTGTGTTGGCACAATCACCCACCAGCTACTTTCCGGGAATTGTTTTGCAGGCATATATCATATCATGTATTTGTCACCAACATATAATTTACACCATCGTTTTGACATAAGCATAAGCATAAGCATGTGCTTTTTCCATGTGGGCCCTTTACAATGAATGAAGACAACGTACAAAAAAGACAGTGACGTCGTAACAAGATAAAAATTAAGTAGACGTGTAGCTTTGTCTGGCCACAAACCAGATCCAAAGCTGCATACCCCCGATTCGGCCTTGATATCCTAAACCAACTACACATTATGGACAGATTCCATAAGAGGGTAAAGAAGAAGCAAAATGATGAAATAATTTGGGACCAGAAGATACACATAGCAATAAGTTATAATGCTTTTATTGTCTAGTACCTCACACACAAACTCAACCCGACACAAACTCAACCCCTAGTTAGTGATCATTTCTTGACGTAACCTAACCTGAATGTCTAGCATATAAACCCGCCCGTTGAGGATCGTGTCGATCCGTTCTGGATCTTGAAGACAAATTCGTTAGTTTTGTATAAGAATGCATTCTACACGGTGAAATTGAACGTTTTATTGTCTGTAGTTGCTGTCTGCGGGAAAATAAAAATGATCCATCGCTTCCTTTACGTTTGAAACCACTGATCTATATCATTGAGCCCGCGCAGTTATTTTAACTCATATTCAAGCATACATACACACAGACAGACAGAGAACTTCTTTTATATATATAGATTTAAACCCGCCCGCCGCGGAACAGTTCATAACATGAAATTCATATTCAATCTATAAAATAAAATGAATAAAAATTTAAAAGTAAAAAATTTAACCTGTAAATTTGCTAACCAATTGAAATGTCTAAATGTGAATATTTTCATTTTAACTTGGACAAAATATCCCTCGATCCGTCTCATATATGAACCTGCCCGTCGTGCGGAATAATTAAGAACACAAACAAGTAACAAACAATGAAAATTCTAGCATGAAAACCCGCCCTTCGTGCGGAACAATTCATACTATTAAATTTGTATTCAATTCATAAGAGAAATGGAATATGAATTAAAAAAGAAAAGAGTAAACCCATAAAAAAGTGTAAATTTCTAGATTTTCATATTTATTTTGACAAAATAGTTTGCTTAAGCCGCCTCATATTTAAACCTGCCCGCTGTGCTGAATAATTCAGAACTCAGACACGAAACAATGAAAAATGACCAAACGTTTTCATCATAATGTTTCCAAAATAATATTTCTAACTTAACAACAACAACAACAACAACAACAAAACATGTATTTCATATAGCGCTCTAATTATCATAGGCGCGAGGAACGGCTAGCTATAAAATGTATACAATGTGGAATAAACAAAACAGTATCGCATAAACAAAAATATAAGCAGCGATATACTATGAAGGAACAATTGAAAATAACTATGGATAAAAAAAAAAATCAAAAAAAATCTAACAGTTATTCACACAATATAATTATTCATCAGAGGAGACACCGAGAAGATATGTACAAAGAGAAGTGGAAAAAGACCTGTAACAGAGAGAAGATCGAATTTTAAGAGGAAGTTCATTGAACAAACGAGGTCCAGAGAAAAAAAGAGATTTCGAAGACCAGGTGGAGTCGTTGAGAGCACGGGGACAGAAGAGACTACGTGATAGTGAGCGGCCCGGACGATCAGAAACAGTAAGAAGAGAACGGAGATAAGGAGGAGCAGAGTCGGAGTGGATGATCTTGAAGATGATGCAGCAAACCTTGTGATGGATTCGCTGCCGTGCAGGAAGCCATCCAAGTTGGCGGATGAATTTCGAGGTGGGAGTTCTCGGTGGAAGAAGAAAAACAAAACGGCAAGATTGGTTTATAATTTTCTGAAGCGAGCGTATATTTTTACAAGAAACATGAAGATAAAGAGAGTTACAATAGTCTAACCTGGAGAAAATTAAGGACTGTACAAGTGTGATTGCTGTAGCATTATCAAGGAATCGACGGATAGGATAAAGTTGGCGGAGAATAAGACGACAGGAGCGAGTCACACGTGATATGTTAATTGAGAAAGAGAGATTGTGATCAAAATGTACACCAAGATCACGAACACACTGAGATAGGGGTAATGGAATTATTGGAGGAGATAATTTGGGAGGATGAAACACAATATATTCAGACTTGGAATGGTTCAAAAGTAGATGGCGTGATGAAGCCCAGGATGTAATATTATTCAAAACCGCAGAAATGCAATTTTCTGAAAATTTTGAGATAGGAAAGTACAGCTGTAGATCATCCGCATAAATGTGGTAAGAAATTGGAAAACGATGAAGAATTGGACAGAGAGAAGACATATACAAATTGAACAATAACGGACCCAATATTGATCCCTGAGGTACGCCACTGGAAAGTTTTACAGAACTCGAAAAAGTGGAATTAGAGCGAACAGAATAAGAACGATTAGAAAAGTATGAATTCATCAATGAAAGAGCCGTAGAAGAGAGTCCAATAGCGGCAAGGTCGTCACACAAAATTGCATGATCGACGAGGTCAAATGCCGAAGAGAGATCCAGCAGAACAAGCAGAACAGAGTCACCAGAGGCAAAATGATTGAAGATATCGTTCAATAGGTGCAAAAGGAGAGATTCAGTGGAACGATTAGATACAAAGCCAGATTGAAAAGGATCGAGAACGGTGTTTATCAAAGGTGATAATTGCTCGTGTATGGCCGACTCCAGCAGCTTGGCAGTGAAGCTCAGAACGGAAACAGGGCGGTAATTACCAGGACAGTTAGGGTCAAGAGTGGGTTTTTTCAGTATTGGTGTGACAATAGCAGATTTATCAGCAAAAAATAAACCATGTAGAAAAGAAGAATTGATGAGATGGGAAAAAATGGGGGAAAGGAGGTGAATGGAGTCAGACAAAGCAGAGAAATTAATCGGATCGAGAGGACAACGAGAAATTTTAAGTTTTTTAATAAGGCGAGAAGTATGAGCTACCGAGATATGGGAGAAACTAGACAGAGTGGAGGATGAAGTAGTATGAGTGAGAACTGTAGTGGTTGTAGGAAGTAGGGCACGAACCGAATTTAGTTTTTGAGGGAAGAATTGAGCAAAAGTAGAAGCCGAAATAGGATTGGGAGAGGAGCTGCCAACTGTCAACTGTTTTAGAGTGGACCACTGACGCGAAGGAGAACGAGCACAGTCTGCAAGGCGTGACTTATAAAAATCGGCTTTGGCCGTGGTCAGTGTAGAAAGAAACGAATGTCGAGCAGAGCAAAAAGAGTCCCAGTCACTAGGCGACCGAGAGCGACGCCACCTACGCTCAAGACGGCGGGACGAAGTTCGCATATGAACTAAGTCCGACGAAAGCCACGGAGGGGGACGGGTTTGTGAGCGAACACGACGAGTGATCAGTGGAAATAATCGTTCATTGATCTCACTGAGAGAAGATGACAGAAAATCAAACACAAATTTGGGATGAAAGCCGTGGTAGGTAATGGGAGGCAAAAGAGAGGAGATCAAAGATTGAAAAATGATAGGACAGAACGACCTGTAATCACGTGCGGAAAAGATGTAGGGCCCCTTGAATGGTGCGGGAGGAGAATAGTATAATTGGCAAGAAAGAAGAGAATGATCGGAAAAAGTATTGTCGGGAGGAAATGTGAGTGTATCATAAAGACGAAACTTGCTCAAAGTCGAAGGGTAAATGATAATGTCGAGAACATGGCCAGCTGTGTGAGTAGGAGTGGAATTTGATATCACCAAGTTATGAGAATTAAGAAGTGAAAGAAAATCGGACGCAAAAGGATTAGCCAGAGGATTGTCGAGCCAGAAATTAAAGTCGCCGACAATTATGAAGTTATCCAAAAAGAATTGAGAGAATTTAAATATAAGAGAATCAAACTCGTCAAGAAACATGGGTGTAGTACCAGGGTGATTTGGGCGATATACAATTAAAATTCCCAATTTTGGCATGGAGGGTAAAGATAAAGATAGCGGCAAGAATTCAAAAGCTTGTGAAGTAAATTGAGCGACAGCAAGTATAGAAAATGAAAGAGTTGACTTATATACTATACTTAAACCGCCACCGGAGGATTTGACAGACCCGGAAGAAGAGCGAGGAGCATGCAGTACGCTGTAAGTAGCAGGGAGATTAGCTGAGAAAGAACCGAAATCAGTATCCAGGAGCCATGTTTCGACCAGGCATAGAAAAGCAAAGTTATGAGACAGTAAAAGCTCGGAGATATATGGACACTTATTCCTAGCCGAGCGTATGTTGAGTAAGCCCAGCAGGCTGTTGTGCGAATAATCAGGATCAGCAGACTTGCAGAACAGTTGCACAGGAAAACCATTTGTAGAAGATAACGGTGTGGTGGGAATATCAGCTGAAGACATTAGTCATTGGTCACATGACGAACGCAGTGGAGATACGGAAACGGACTGATCAACGCTACATTGCTCAGCTAACAGCGTCCGACTACGCAGGGCGTTTCGGACAGCGACGAGTGAGGGACACTGGGGCGAGAACGATGAGTGATCATGCGGACGATTAGACTGACGACAGTTGACACAGCACACTGAGGACTTATCTGGACAGTCCTTTGACAGATGAGACCCCGCGCAAATGCCACAACACGTATGATTTCTTGGGGAGCAGCGGGATGACGTGTGTCCAAGACGAGCACAGCGGTGACATCGTGCCACCCAGAAGCGGTCATACACAGGGCATGACGTCAGATCGACGAATAGACGATCACCAGCCCTCTTGATGGACTGGCGGACCGCCGGCGACACTGATAGAACTCCGAGACCAGCACCAGCGCGCGTCTTTGAAATGAAGAGTACCTTCAAGTCCGCTGGCGAGGCATCAGCTAAAACCGAATTTTTCATCTTAACAGGTGATCTTAACATCACCATCTATCACCATAAGATTTATAACTTAACATCACCATCTAGCATTGAAACCCGCCCGTTGTGCGGAACAAATATTATATAAATATAATAAATATTGAATTCATAAAAGAAAACAAATACAAATTTTAATAGAAAAAAGTAAACCCATAACAACTATTAACCAATAGATAAGTCTAAATATGAATGTTTGCATTTTAGATTTTTAGCTAGATTTTGTCCTGAACGCTAGCGAATACTTCACGCGCTTTGCACATGAACTCAGATGTTGATTTCGCAGCAGCGAGAAATCATAGGCGGATGAAGTAAATATTTATAGTGGGGCTAAATATTTTATAATGGCTTGTTAAAAAGTTTTTTTAGAAGATATATCAAAATAATTGGAAAACATTGCATGTGAAGGACATTTTTAGGAACGTTTTTCAAGGAGGCTAAGCCACCTACAAAATTCCTGGATCCGCCATTGTCTCCATTGATCGCCGTGTTAAATCTATCAGTCGTCGGTGGAAATGAAATGGTCTTGAATAAACGGTTATATCTTTTGGAATGTTAAAACTACATACTTGAAAAATATATCATCTTGTAGAAGACAAAATTTCCAATCTGTGTATATAAAAAACTGTCAATTCTGTTGAGCAGTTTTCCTCAAACCCGTGGCATAAAATCCCCAAAATGTGAAAAACTCGTTTGTGCACGCATACACAGACAGAATAACGTTTATTATTATCGGGTTCATATGCTGGTTTATATGTTTATATGCAACAAAACCTAGTCAATGACCTTCTTGCATCCATTTTACCCCTAGGGACCAAGTTTCATCAAAATCGCTCCAGTGGTTTAGGAGGAGATAGGGTAAACATACACAAATGACCTCAATGACCTTGAAAATGACCTAGGAGGTCAACAAAACTTAGCCTATGACATTCTTGCATCCATTTTACCCTTAGGGATCAAGTTTCATCTAAATCGGTCCAGTGGTTTAGGAGGAGATAGGGTACAAACAGACATTTAGAAAATTTGCAATCAGTATAGGGCAAAAAAATACCATCAATTCCGCCCTTCGGGCCGAATTGGATAATCCAGATGAGGTTTTGCTAGGTTTTGCTATAGTTACACTGGCTTTTTCACCGATAAAAATTCTCAGTTGGAACATACAATATGATATATTTGCCAACTTGTTTGTAACTGAGTTTATATGATTGCGCCATGTTAGACTTTGGTCAATTGACAGTCCCAAGTATTTGACCGACTCAACCTCCTCAATGACCGTTTCGCCTACTTTCACGGAAATTCCTCAGTCTTTTTCATATATTTTTTGAAAGCATATGTGTGGTTTTGTGTTGTGTATATATATAAACATTTGTGTATCTTTCGTTGTACATTATTTGTGTATATGCGAGTATTGTAGTTTTGAGCGAGCCTGCACGTGGCAGTGCACTAGGCAGTGCGGGCGATGTGGTTTCAAGTAGTTGCGCCCCCTGCGTCAATGTTGTACGGGTGCACCGATATTTGATTGCTACTAACCTGCTACTAACCTGTAACACCAATCTTTCTAGCCGTCGTCCTGTTCCCCTCGTCTCCCCTCCTGCTCTCCATGCATCCACCTGGTCCGCTAAATCATTCTTTTTCTCTGCTCCTCGTGTATATAATTCTCTACCTCTTCACATACTGGAGAAGAAATCTTACATGTCCTTTTCTACCTCACTGCACAACTATTTACTATCCTTGCCGTCCCCTCTTACTCCTCCGTTTCGACGCTACTAGCCCTCATATTGTCACTTGCTTGTTTGTGCTCTCACTTACTTTCACTTATTTGATAATTTTGTTCACTAACTCTATATTTACATATATGTATTAATATTCATGTATCTGCTCTATATTTACTTCAATATTACCATGTATATTGACTTTCTTCGACTGCTGATTGTGACTCTCCCCCGCCGAGCTACTTAATTCTATTTTCTTTTCTTTCGTCCATTTATTTTTCATGTTTCGCGCCTCTGATTACTGTGTGCGCTATAGAAAATACATTTGTTGTTGTTTGTTGTTGTTGTGAAATGCAGCTGCCTTGTTCGGTCAAGGACGTGGCGCGTGCAGTGTGTGTATATGTATGTGTATGTATGCTTGTGGGTATGCGTATTGCGGAGCGATATGATCATGAATCGGTAGTGTCGTGCATGAGATGGTGTCGTGTTGTTGTTACTGCGTTCAATGTGAAGTGGGTTACGGGGGAGTATTGAGTGACTTGTCTGCACGGGCGTGCAGGTGTATTGTGAAAACATATTGCTGTTTTTGTGCCTTCGTTATTTCTTCTTACAATACATTTCATCACAAGCTAACCGGCCTACAGCATCATGACAGCGATGAACAACGATTGTGCAATGCGGTCGTTCAATGGTGATGGAGACGTCGTGGCGTGGCTCACAAAAGCCAGACTCGTAGCCAGACTGAAGAAGGTCGAAGATGTCGCCAGCTTTATTTCTCTGCATCTCGAAGGTGATGTTCTGGCGTTGTTCTTGGAGATGGACGAGTGTGATCAGGAGATTGATGAGAAGAGTGAGAGTGCCCTGAAAACAGCCTACAGTGATGATTCGTTTGATGCATCTGGTAAGTTGTCCGAAAAGAGGTGGCACGGTGAATCAGTGCATGTCTTCGCCACCGAAATCCGACGACTTGCTGGGCTGGCGAATTTTCATGGAGAAGCACTGGACAATATTTGCCGACTGCAATTTGTGAATGGCTTCCCCAGACATATCAGATCGAGTTTGCAGAGAATGGAGAACGTGCACACAATGCAAATGTCGGTGCTAATAAATCACGCTCGTGTGCTGACTAAGAACGACGGACCGGTCGCGGCTGCCGCAGCAGCGCCGGCAACATGTCATGAGCGTAGTCATCCAGACAACGAGAGAAGTCCGCAATTCAGGGGTCGGTGCTTCGTATGCGGCGGCCCGCACATGTCACGAGCTTGTCCGAGGCGGGAGTCCGTTATATGCTACACATGCGGACAAAGAGGACATATCTCCAGACAGTGCCGGCAGGGAAACGGTGCAGGAGTGACTGGTGCGCCAGCAGTCACTCCGACGACTCACTGAAGGCTCCAAGTACACTGCCGATCATCGAAGCGAGACTGTCAGGTGAGACTGTGCATGCCTTGGTTGACACGGGCTGCTCAGGGGCCGTTGTGCGTTCTAATTTGGTGGAAAATATTGAGGGCAGTAGTTTAATGACGGAGTTCGATGGGCGGAAAGTTAAGTGTCGGGGTACTGCTTGGATTAATATTGAAGTGTCGGGTAAGCAAATGAGTGTGCGTGCTGTAGTGGTTGACAGTATTGTGAGTGACGTAGACATAGTGATTGGGATGAATATTATTGACAAACTTGGCGGTGTTTTTGTATGCGGTTCTAAAGTTAAATTTGGTGTAGATGATTGTGTCGCGAGTGCATGCAGTGATGTGTCTTGTGGTCAGTGTGAGGAAGTTGATAGCTCTACAAATGAGAAGATAGAAATAACCGATCCTGATTTCACTGCTGTTTTTGATGGCAATAAGTGGGAGATCGAGTGGATAGTGACAGCAGACGAGCCTATGTTGTCAAGAACAGTCGGATGTTATGATCAGACGGTGACAGATGATATTCGCGATGAATTTGATGCAGAGGTTCAGCGTTGGATCACAGAAGGAATTCTCGTTCCGTGGAATAATTAGAATTGCAAGGGTGCGTTGCCACTGCTAGCGGTGGTTCAGCCAACAAAAAACAAGGTGCGCCCAGTGCTCGATTTTCGAGAACTGAACGAGTTTGTGAGCAGCCATACGGGCGATGACTACATAGATGTTTGTGGCGAGAAATTGAGAGAGTGGAGACGCATTGATGGGCCCGCCTCCCTGGTTGATCTGAAGGCTGCGTATCTTCAGGTACATGTGGTGCCAAAATTGTGGAAACATCAGCTTGTCAAATATAACGGTAAGGTGTACTGCTTGACGCGGTTGGGATTTGGACTGTGCTCGGCACCCAGAGTGATGACGCGTATCGTGCGTACAGTATTGAGCCAATCTGAAGTCATCGACAAAGGCACGGACTCATACATAGATGATATTATAGTACGCGAATCGGTTGTGTCCAGCAGAGATGTTGTCGCTCATCTGAGTAAATATGGCCTAGAAGCAAAAGAGCCGGTGTCGATAGAGGAAAGTGCCGTTTTGGGTCTCAAACTGCAGAAAGATAATAGTGGTCGTATGTTGTTCCGCAGAGGCAACAGTATTCCAGATGTTACCGAACAACTGACCAAGCGTCAGCTGTTTTCTTTGTGCGGGAAGTTGATCGGACACTTCCCTGTGGCCAGGTGGCTGAGGATCGCGTGCAGCCACATAAAGCGCCGAGCTGATGGAGTGGACTGGGATGCAATGGTTCCTGTGGACGTGTTGCAAATGACGCTTGACATGGTAGAGAGAGTGCAGAAAAACGACCCAGTGGGTGGTAGATGGCATGTGTCTAATACAAGGCGGGGAGTTGTATGGTGTGACGCGAGTAGCCTGGCAATCGGAGCAGCGGTCGAGATTGATGGGGAAATTGCTGAAGACGCGACCTGGCAACGAAAGAAGGACGATGTGCACCATATAAACGTAGCGGAATTGGAGGCGGCGGTGAAAGGCTTGAACCTGGCGGTGAAGTGGCAGTTGGTAGAGATCGAGATTCGCGCGTATTCTGCAACGGTGGCTGGCTGGGTGGGCACGGTGCTAAACAAGGAAAGAAGGGTGCGTACGAAGGGTGCAGCAGAAATATTGGTCAAGCGAAGACTAGGAGTGCTGAGTGATTTGATTACAGAGTTGGGCTTGAGTGTCAGCATTACGAGTGTTCCCACCACGATGAACAAAGCTGACGAGCTGACACGTGTGAAAAAAGAGTGGTTGTCTGATCGTGGACAGTTCTCGAGTAGTCGTAAAGCAACTGAGAATGTGTGTGCAGCGACTGTGGATGAAATCAGAGAGATGCATAACATGCACCACATGGGTGTGGACAGAACCTTGTATTTGGCTCGGCGAGTGGATCCTGGTGTATCACGAGAGACTGTGCGGCGAGTGGTTAGAGGCTGCGAACGTTGTCAGTCAATTGATCCGGCGCCGTTGACTCATGTTGCTGGACACCTTAGCGTGGACAAAGTATGGCATAGACTAGCCATTGACATCACCCATTACCGCCATCGGGAATATTTGACAGTTGTGGACAGTGGACCAGGGAGGTTCGCAATTTGGAGGGAAATACGATCTGAGACGTCTCAACAAGCATGCACGCACCTGGACGAAATATTTCGTGAGCGAGGACCGCCTCATGAGCTGCTGATGGACAACGGGCGGGCGTTTCGCTCGCAGGAGATGCGAGAACTATTGGAGCGGTGGAAAGTGAAGCCGTATTTTCGCGCTGCGTACCGCCCCAGCGGTAATGGGATTGTCGAGCGACATCATCGCTTTATAAAGGCATTGGCTGAAAGAAGTTGTGTTCCACCAACTACCGCGGCATACTGGTACAACATGTCGCCGAGGTTTGGTACTGATGATTCTTCGGTGCCTCATCTTAACGTGTATAGCTACGACTGGCGTAACACAACAATTGTTGATGGTGTTGCTATTGACCACTGTGAAGACAGCTCCGTTCGCATCGGTGAAGAAGTATGGGTGAAGCCGGCGGATGCACGATGTACTTCGCAGTGGACTCGGGCCGTTGTGACCGATGTTCACTCACCCAATAACATTTCGGTAAATGGCATTCCGCGCCATATCTTGGATATTCGGCCTGTGCAAGTCCCACCAGACGAGGAGGGTGAACATTCCGATGAAGTTCGACTGTCAACAGTGGACTCACCGACATAACAACTTCCTAGACGATCCGGAAGAGAGAGGCGGCCTCCAATTTGGATGGACACCTATGTTGCAGAGTGATCTTGAGATCAGGAGGGGGTGTGGTTTTGTGTTGTGTATATATAAACATTTGTGTATCTTTCGTTGTACATTATTTGTGTTTATGCGAGTATTGTAGTTTTGAGCGAGCCTGCACGTGGCAGTGCACTAGGCAGTGCGGGCGATGCGGTTTCAAGTAGTTGTGCCCCCTGCGTCAATGTTGTACGGGTGCACCGATATGTGAAATGCAGCTGCCTGGTTCGGTCGAGGAAGTGGCGCGTGCAGTGTGTGTATATGTATGTGTATGTATGTTTGTGTGTATGCGTATTGCGGAGCGATATGATCATGAATCGGGAGTGTCGTGCATGAGATGGTGTCGTGTGGGTGTTTCTGCGTTTAATGTGAAGTGGGTTTCGGGGGAGTATTGAGTGACTTGTCTGCACGGGCGTGCAGGTGTATTGTGAAACCATATTGTTGTTTTTTGTGCCTTCGTTATTTCTTCTTACAATACATTTCATCACAATATGTACTTTGTTTTGTCGGTGTTTAGTACAATTCTGTTTTCATTCAGCCATTTGTCAACAAGTTTTAATTCTCCATCAATAATTATTTGTATATCCTCAATATACGGGATGAGAAGAATATGTTCGTGTCATCAGCGAAAAACACTTTTTTACAGCTATTTGATACGCTGAGTAAGTCGTTAATATACAGGAGAAAAAGTTTAGGGCCAAGGACCGACCCCTGTGGGACTCCACATGTGATGACTTTTTTGTCCGATATCGCCCCACGATAATCGACCATTTGGTGTCGTTCATTCAGATAACTCTCGACCCAATCTTTTGCCTTGCCTCGTATGCCGTACACTTCCAACTTATTTACAAGCATTCGATTATTCACTGTGTCAAACGCTTTTCTCAAATCTACGAATATTCCTATTGTGAAATTGTTCTTGTCCATGGAGTTGGAAATGAATTCAATGGTATCGGCGATTGCGTCATTCACAGACTTTTTCGACTGAAAACCATACTGACCAGAATATATTGTTTTGTTTTTTGAAATAATCGAGCTCAATCTTGAATCAAACAATTTTTCTAGAATTTTTGACAATTTAGGAAGAAGAGAAATTGGTCTATAGTTTGTGAAATTTGTTCTTTTGGTTTTTTTGAAAATTGGTATGACTTTGGCTGTTTTCATTTGAGCAGGGAAAACTACACGTGTGAATGACAGGTCGCAAACATACTGAAGAGATGTTGAAATGAACCTGACAGCTGTTTTTAGCAATATCATGTCGATAAAGTCATCATCACAGGATTTCGTGCTCTTACATGACATGATGACGTTGTAGGTCCCAGCTTCGGTGACAGGATTCAGGAAAATTGTTGACTCAACTCTCTCCATATTTCTTGTGTTGAGATCTGCCGCGGCTTTTGGAATATTTTTTGTCACATCATTGGCTGCTTCAACAAAGACGTTATTGAATGCGTTCGAGATATCATCGTCAGATTTGTAATCATGACCGTTCTGATGGAACACACATGAATGAGTGTCAGTTTTTTCTCGTCCTAACGCTTTGTTTAAAATTTTTAATGTGCCTTTTGTGTCATTTTTTGCTTGGTGGAGAGCATTTGAGATATGATTTTGTTTCGCCTGGCGTATGTGGGAAGTCAACATGTTTCGATATTCCTTATATCTGAATTATCTTTTTCTAATCGAGTCTCTAGGAATTTCTTATGGAGTTTATTTTTATATTTACATGATGTCTTCAGTGCACTTGTCATCCATGGCCTCGTTTCCATTCTGTTCTATATGCTGATTCTGCGAACAGGGAAACAATGGTCAACGAGCGTGATGAATTGGCGTAGAAAATCACTGTAGGCTTGATCAACGTCCTCATATTGAGTTCATGTCCAGTTTTTTTTATCCAATAGTTCCAAGATATATACATTAGACAAGATATATATGTATATATATAACATATATATTGCTAGCGACAAAATGCGTCCTGACTGGCGTATGTTATTTGCCAAAGCTACAAATAGGTGTTTGTTTACTTTAGCGGGTTGTTGGGAACACAGCAAGGTAAAAAATTCACGTTCCGAACTGTTCAGCTTTTACAAACACGGTTTAAGTCAGTCGGTGCTGGAAGTTCTGAAAATAGGGTTACAAAAAGGCACACAATTCATATTTAACTATTATTTTGCTGATAGTTTTCATATGATGTTATAGAACGAAGTCAAACCATTCTAAAATATAATTATTTCAATTGTACCGGGCTTCTGTTGAAAATTATTCAAGTGAAAATTTGAGTGGCAACAAATGCTGCCGTTCGGCGCTGGCGTCTACAAAATTTGCTGCGATCCGCTTTTTCTTCATATTAGCTGGTGATTTTGAAATAAAAACAATTTATTGAGTATTGGGTATATCTTGAATACTTTGTAGATGTTACAGATGATACTTTTTTGTTATCTAAATATGACACAGAGCTAGACAAAATTTTACGAATAAAATTCACTTGATTGTTCAATTTAAACGCACAGTCTGAATATTCCAAGGATTTATTGAGTGGTTATGGAGTATTATGCACGGTATAGATCGCTAAGGCTCTACCAGGACCAAAAGAGAGCGTTTTAATGAAAATATATCTTTAATTAAAACAGGCTGGGAAAAATCATGAAAACTGAAGAAACATATACATTTTGCTTAAATAGATGTTTTGAAGCACAAAATATTTATTTCTCCCAATACTTGAAATTGTTGATGACCGATGAGGCTAGCTTGCACTTGGTATGCATTCCAGCTACTTATTCCAAAATCAATACTATGTTAGCCATCATGATGATGTCGGGATCTTCTACTGTTTGAAACAGCAGGCTATACTGGCTCCGGGATAATGCCATCTTCAATGCAATCCATATCACAATGTGCGATCCATATTCTACTTGCAAAACTATCCAAATATTACTAACACCTGAAGAGTAACCTTCTAGCATGTAAACCCGCTCGTCGTGCGGAACAATTCATACTAATAAATTTGTATTTAATTCATAAGAGAAAAGGAATATTAATTATAAAAAAGAGTAAACACATAAAAAACTCTAAATTACTATATTTTTATTTTTATTTTGACAAAATAGTTTGCCTAAACCGCCTCATATTTTAACCTGTCCGTCGTGCTGAATAATTCAGAACCCAGACACGAAACAATGAGAATGAAGAGTAGAGTATGTTGATGATTGTATGCTATCTTATTACGGACGTCTACCATTGAAACAATACTTTAGAATAAAGCAGGGTTTGAAAAAATGGTTTAAAAAAAACATGTTTTTTTCAAAAAACCCAAAAACCATGTTTTTTTAGAAAAAAACAAAAGAAACATTGTTTTTTTGTTTTTTTGGTTTTTTACACTCTGCACACACAAATAAAAAAGGATTGTGCCATGCTATTTGGTATATAGTTGAACATATTTTAGTAGCACTTACCAAGAGTTTTTTAAATATTTAAAAAAGAAAAAAATAATAAAAATGTACACACAGGACCTTGAATTTCACCTTGTTCTATCTATAGGCAATGGAACTTCTAAACCGCTTCCAATTGCGAAAACAGTCGATTTTAAACACCCACATATGTTTGCAAAGTCCAAATCAAAATACCCAGTGGCCTTATTTATGAAAATCTAGTGACTAAATATCGTTTTGTCCATGGAAGTTAATTCATGTTTGTTTTCAGAGTAAACACAGTTTTGCTTAACTCAGAGGTTTCTAAAAATAGTGTTTTTCATAGAAACTCAAATGGTTTGTCGTAAAAATTTAGGATTTCTCATAAATACCACCTACAATGCTTCCCCAGCAAAAACTAAAAATGTTAATAAAAATGTTTCCCATATCATTCAAACCCTTAAAATTATGTCAAAAAGTAATATTTATGAAGATTTAAAACTGCAATAATGAATTCATTTACTAATTCTGAAAATATTTGATCATTCTTATATGAGAAAAATCATTTCTGTAAAAAAACAATTTAAAAAAAACCTTATTTTTAAAAAACCACTTGGGTTAAACCATGGTTTAAACCAAACAATCCCTGGAATAAAGCCGATGATATTCGGCTTAAAATGGTGATGCATGTGTTCAACGGATATACTCCTTATTCATTCCATACCATACGATTGGGCAGCAACACGTCTGAAGAGTACAGGTCAAGAGGTAGATCTTGCTACAAGTATTATTGAGAAATGCTCACTGCATCCTGGTCACTATCTGACGTTCAACATTTATTTCTCTTTACTATCGTTCACAAGCTTATATCTGCTCGTTTTGCCATTACCGGTGATATGAGAGTAAATCGCATACCTAAATAAGCGCCGATATTATCCCATGCAATAATCAACAAATACGAGAGATGATTTGTCATTCACTTGCTATGTTTTGTTTGATAAAAGAACACCAAAGCGGTATCAATCATATGAAAAACATGAGATTGATGCGAGCCACAAGACTTCACGATGGATCAAACAAAATATATAGATATGGTCACTGATATGCCGGCTCTTGTTGCCGTGCATAATATAGCAATGGGTGGAGTGGATCTCCATGGCCGATTTTTCGCAAATCATAGAATGCAAATTCACTCTTAGAAATGGAGGTGAATACGTGGCAAATTCATGACACTATTCATATGAAGAATCAGTTCAGCGGTGGTGAATACGTGGATTTTATTCAAGAAACAGGGCCGTAAAATGTCATTACTGGATTTCACAAGGGAATGTGTTCCAGACACCATACAACGGCATAGTGAAGTGATGTCAGTACCCGACCACTGCTTGTTGCGAGCTGTTCAACTAGATGAAACAAACAACGTGATTCCAGTGAATACTGTACATCAAAATTACACGCATCAAGCAGCAGAATTTGAAAATATCAGGGAAAACTGAAAATGTTTTCCGACTGTAAACTAACTATGCATCCAGCATTTATACAAAAATTTAGTTCATATATTTTTATTTAATTGCTTAATTTTGTTTCGATAATTGTGTTTAATTTAGTTTTGTACAATTACAGTTTACATTGTACATTGTAATTACATTACATTACAGTTTTGTATTGTATAATTTCCTATGTTCAATTGTTCAAGGTCCTATGTTTAATTGTTTTGTTTTGTTCTGATTCACCCTTAGTGTTTCGTGCTTTGTGGACATGTATTGACTGAATGAAGTGGTTGAATCTAGCATATTTTTCATTGTTTGCTATTAATTGTTCACTAAATAATTTAATTTTGAACTAATAGAATCTCACAAGTATATTATTGGAAGAATTATGCTCAAAATCTGATTAATGATCGAATTATTAGCAAAAAACGGAAATATTAACTATCAGTTGGAATTTTGTACACGCAAGTGCAAAGTGGCAACATTTGTTGCCATCACTAAATTGCCTCTAAAAGCTCAAATATTTGGCTAGAGCTTATGAAACTTGATGAATAGGGTTTCTCAAGCTGGGTTCTATCCGAATATTACATTTATATTACCAAAATAATTTCCGATAATTAATGGCTCAATCATTTTGTGAGGAAGTAGAACTTGAATCTTCATCGTACAACAGAGTAGTAACGTGGTGCAATTACATGGAATGCACTTCGTGATCAGGGAATATTTTATGTTGAAAATCTAACATGGATTATAGAGTCTTGACATGGATTATACAGTCTTCATTATAAGATTCATATAACAGCAACGTTTTGCTGCTCTAAACGAAGTGTTGTTTTCCCATGTGGACTTTTTCGAAGATTTTTAGCTGCTGATCATTGACTTAGATCAGTCGTCCGTAACTTTTTTTCCATCATTCCTCACTTTTTGATGATCCAACTGTTCATTTTCCTCAACAGTGCTGTGAATTCTAATTAAATCAATGAAATACTGATTTTTAAGTTGAAGTAATTAAATTGATTCAAGTAATATTAATTTATATAATTATAATTAAATTGTTCCACCAAATTGGATGTCGGGAGGTTACTGGAAACGAATTCGTATTGACAGAAACAGACAGTTGTCCTTCTGTCCAACCTTAAATTCCCCTTCGTTTTCCACCAATGGAAGCAAGCAACGGACTGCTGGATGTTGGTTTATTTTTCTGCTATTTGTCACTCAGGCAACAGTCAATGGTGGCACAATAGACGAAAGCCACGCACCAACACGTAGACTGCAAGAATTTAGTCTTCTGGGATCGGCCGTGGTCTCGGTGCTGGAAAGCAGACGCAAGCACCACTCTTGTCCTCTGGCGGTGTGTCGTGACACTGGCCAGTTCAGCGTGGAGAGTTTGTGCACATCAACGTTGGCGACAGTTTCAAGCAACGATTCCGCGAGTCCAACAGAGCGGTGCGCCGGCAATCTGTGTGAGGACGCCAACTCTCCCGAACTGTTCTACCGGCAGCATTTCTATGACAAGGTGCATTTGAATCGCACAATGTGTTGAAACGCACAATCGCACAAAAGCACACATACACATACACACACACAAGCACACACACGTAGTAATTTAAGAAGAAATTATATATTAAATCATATTTGAACAAGTAAAAATAGGCAGCGTCCAGTTTTATTTTTCCATCCATTTTTTATATTACAATTATTATTTCACACTCTCAAAATAGTCGTATTGCAATATGATGCAG
The DNA here is from genome assembly GCA_916048095.2 of Sacculina carcini. Classification (NCBI taxonomy): domain Eukaryota; kingdom Metazoa; phylum Arthropoda; class Thecostraca; family Sacculinidae; genus Sacculina; species Sacculina carcini. Next base: position 8,193,990 of record OU696572.1, read on the forward strand.
AAATTCAGCTTGTTTCTAGTCGAGAATTTTTTCTTATCATTTCACTGTTTTTCTAGCACCTATATATTTGGAATCAAGTTCAATTTACTTCAAGTCAGAAAATATCATCTTATATTTTCAATTTGAAGATCCACTGTGAGATATGATCAGTGGCCGTGTCAGGAGGGTTTGGAGAGGCTGAAATTAATGTATCAATCCTCCTGAACCCTCCAAATCTTGAACATGAACATTTAGAGTGTAGTTCTTCATGTTTCACCAAGCCCCCGCATCTTATTAATTTACCTCCTCTCTCAGACCCCCGTACGGAAAATCCTAACGCTGCCACTGGTTGTGATATATGTCGCGTTCTTGACTTTCTGTGTTCATTGATGATAAGTTTGATAGGGGATATTATCTTTTTCCCAAACAATCAGAGACTGCAGTCAAATATTCTCAGACTAAATTACATTTCATGGACTTATCCTCAAACAGTTGGAACTTTTGCACTATTGATCACAGACTATTCATAGGGGAAGCTCCAGAGAAGCTCAGTGGCTTAGGCCAACACCACTTAAATACAATCTGGGTGATAAAGAGCAGATCTAGACCTGAGTAATCTAGATAGATCTAGGTGGCAGTGTTTAGGCGATGAACTCTCGTGTCATAGGTTCGCGGTTCGAATTCTGTATCAGGTTCGTCCATCAACACATTCGGGAGTAACCCCTCTAGATGGGCTGACAGCGGGATACGTCATATAGCTTCAACAGCCTGCCGTGCACATTCAAAATACCAATCATTTACTTTGCCTCTCTTGAATACGATTTCCTGGGCCCGTTCTGGCATTTCATTGCACCTCGAATGGTCTACACTTTCATTACTTGTGCTATGGCTTAATGCACAAAGCGATGTGATCTTTATTTTGCTGTTTTAGTCTGTAAGTATGTGTGTATGCGTGTATGTATATCTCTCTATGTGTGTCTGTCTGTCAGATGTGACAACACCACATGCGTTTAGTACGGCTCCATTATAACTTTCTAATGAACATGTACAAACATGTAACAACATACGTACATACAACTATACATTTTTATGAACATTTTGTCTCATTATATTTCAAAGTAATATCCCTTGCGTATTAGGTTATAGGTGAAAGGCCTAAATGGCAGCTACTACACGGTAAGAAGCCGAAGCTTATGAACACACAGGTGTATCCCGTGCAGCTCGCTGCCACCGCAGAACCGACCCTCTCCACACTATGGCGCCACAAGAACAAAATACGTTTTAGAGAGGACCACCTCCCCAGAATGCATGACACAACACATGACTGACATCTGGTACCATCATTTACTGCTGGGTGGACAGGTGCCGTTGGATTATATAATTCGCTCAAGAAATTATACTCCACCGGGCTTCGAACAACGGACCTCCCGCTTGTAAGACGGGTGTGCTAACCACTACACCACGGAGTCCACAAAGGTTGCAGGCAGAAATTACTCATATGCCTGCAAGGAAAAATATGTCAACTTACCAACATTTACAAAAATGATTTTGTATAGGATTTGGCTCATTATCTCAATTAATAAAACTGTTGATATTGCAAAAAAAAACAACCACCACTGCTGGCATATCAACTTGCTGCTGGCTGCATCCAGGAGCACTACAACTGGTTCATCCGCGAGGACACCACTCAGGAACCGGCTGTGTTGTCAGTGCGAGTGTCGGCTGACAGCCGCGTGTTTCTGCAAGTTCGCTTGAGTTCGGGCACTCAACAGCTGGAGACATCTGTGGCCTCGTTGAATCAGCTGTGTGAGAATTGCCATGTGGGCCGACTCTCCGTCAATCTTCTGGCCAAGGTCGGCTGAGTGGCAATTGAAATTTTAGTTTTATTTTATTATTTTTATTTTACTCATTATCAATATATATTGTTCTGGTTGATTTTGCAGTATTTTGTTATATTAATCAGTCTATTGCACAATTGTTTATATATTCACATTTTAGCCCTTCGATTTGATCATTTCATTTGATTTCTGACTAAGCTTCTATAAAAGTCAGTTATATAGAAATAGCCAGTCATAAGCATAGGCCAAGCATGATGCACAAGCGCGTTGTTGAAACTATATCTGTGTCTCTGCAATCATCCGCGAGTCATTACGCTTTTATACAAGTTTCCTGTTATGAAGCACCCACTGCGCTACGCTAATATCAAACAGGCTTAAATATCGCGTATTATTCGCATTCACGGATTTGTCTACTGTACTCATTTTATCGCTCACATATGCCGTCTGAGTGGATAATATGACTCCGTGCAAATTTTACCTGCACAAGAATACGTTTTCCTGTTTTGGCTCAGCCCAATGATGGATCTTCACGTTCTTTATGTTCAGGCCAGAAGTCGCGGGAGCAGTGACGCTATGAACGATGAACAGGAAATGCTTGTTAAGATTCGTGTGACTTGAAGCGTGTAGCGCTTGCGATTGGCGCTTAATTCAGCGTGAAATTTGCGAGATGAATCTGCGCCGTGGTGTGTGCATATATGAGCATTATTGCATTTTCTGCTGGTATAATTTGAGCGTCAGCAAATAGCTCATCTCTAATCGGATTCAATCTTTGTGACATTGAGTCTTATTTCACAATTTCCGTGACCGTTTTTCCAGGAAAACAGAGCAGAAAAATAGAACATTGAAATAATTCGGCGTTTTGCTACCAAAACGGTTAATCGGGAATGGAAGTCTTGATGGATGAATAATAGAAATAATACATTTATTTAAAGGATAAATGTTATAAAAAAGACAAGTCTGGCCACAAAAAGTGTCGTTCTTCACTGCAAATTTTGCTAACTTTGTCATTTAATCTTGCTCATTTTCATAAATTAAATCAATTTATAATTCTGGTATTTTCCAGTCACTAAGCATTCGAATATTGGTGTTGAAAATTAATCGTAGATCCCAGATACTTGTTCATTTATTCGCTTTAGGTATTAATTATACAGAGATTTGTATATTATTCAATTGTGATTGACTTACATATATTTTCATTTATTTTGATTTATTTTGATTTATTTTGATTTAGCATCATATAATTCAAATCGGTTTACATGCGGATATTGTTCATGGTCCCACATGAGAAAAAAATCTTTTGAATAATATATACATACTTAAGTATTAACATTAACATCCTTTAACATATGTATTTCATGCTTTATATTCCACGTACTAGTTATTATTATAATTGTTATTATTAGGGATTATAATTAATTCCAGGCAAATCCAATGATATGGAATGAGTGCAAATATGGTGGCCCCATGTCCCGGAAGCGCTCAAATTATATGGATAGTTTGAGAAAAGGCTTTAGTTTGTTTAGTTGGTATGTGAACCCAAGCACGACACAGGTGAAACACAAAAACCAGAGATAATATATACTCGTAGAAGGGCATTCACGCAATCAAATAATTCACATTATTTAATTATATCAACCAATCATGTAATCAATCAATCATACTCAAGTGAAACAGTTAGCTGCAATAATGTTAATACACATTTTCAACTAACACTTTTACACGAGTCTATGTCTCTGCGCACTGGCGGGTCCAGAGGAGAGATCAGGGGCTGAACCCCCCAAATGTCTCCATCAACTCCTCATAACCAAGAGGTTCACTGAGAGGTTCACAATAAATATATATTTTCGTAGAATTCGTTCATATACAAATTGTCGCAAATACGTTGCTTAATTATGCATATACATGACTAAACGCTCCCAAAATTCAGCTCCCCAAAATTAATTCAAACCCTTCCAATGCTGCCCTCTGTATCCGCCACTGTCTTTGCGTATGTGTGTGTATATGTGTGTGTGTGGGTGTGTGTGTGTGTTGTCAGCTGGTGTGTGAGCGAGCAGGCATGGAAGGGTGGCGTTTGGCCAATGGTTGGCACCAGTCTCCAATGCTGGACGAATTCGAGCGCAAATTCAGCACACGGCAGCTCAAGTTTGGCGTCGTCTACCAGCTGCCCGGTCATGTCAACGAGGAGCAGCTGTTGGCTCCCAGCTGCGGCAGCTGCCATTTCGACCGCTTCCTGCAGCTGCTCGGAGATCGTATTGTTCTACAGGGGCATGAAGGGTGCGTGTGTGTTGCTTGTGACTTTTGCAAGCATAGTATTACTCAAACCATTAGTATTATCAATCACATTGGTCAAGTTACATTTCTTGCTTGGCCAGTTAGAAATTGGTCTTGTCCTTTTGTTCATCAAGGAGTTGTTACAGTTGATCAGTCATAATCGCCCGAAGGAAAATTAATAATGTTATTTTTGCATGCAGAGAAGTCTGCGGTGAAGATGCCCTTGAAAAATGCCAGTGAACTTATACAAGTTGTATATGAGCATATAAGTTGTGCAAGCAAGCACTGAATTGAGTTGTATTATACGTATATTCTAATATTAACTTATATCTTTATATTACTGTAGATATTATTGTATGTATTACGTTATATACCACTGACTGCTTATAGTTTTCCACTCTGATGGAAAGAGGCATTTAGAAGCCCTGAAAATTTTCAAATAAATATATTGACATTTCACTGATAATTGTGAGGATTGCCAACAAGTGATTAAGCGAGTTTCATCTGTTGGTAATATAAAAGAAATGGCTCATGTTTGAGCATCGGAAGCGTTGCCTGGCCTCTGGGCAGGCTGTGACCCCTGGTAGCTTGGGGGGGGGGCAAGACAATAGTGTTACGCGGTAAATATAATTGCCTATATGTCAGCTATAGCTAGAAACTTCTCTGTATGTACTGTATACCCTGAGGGAACGGAGTCATAGAGTCAGCTACAAATAAATCATTTTATGACTCTGTGTTCATTTAATTATGCATATTGGATGCATATTATGCATGTATTGATATAATCATGTATTTATATTTATATAATTGATTTGATTTATATTTATATAATTGATTTGATTTATACATTAATTAATTATATATGTGTATGATTTATAATTACAACGGTATATTTTATTTTTCCAATTTCATTTAAACTCAGGTACTAGGAATTGCTATGAGAGAGTGAAGGATATGTGAATGTTGAATAACCAATGTGTCAACGAATTTATTAACTCTCTGCATTTGAATAATCGTAAGAACAAACCACAATTGGATGTCTTTGAATTATGCTGTTTAAAATGCTTGACATTATAAGAGCACTGTCAAATTTCAAATATTTATCCAGTGGTTGCCGCGTGCGATAAAAATGAGCGATAAACGATAATTATCGCTGAGGTTAAACCTTTTATCGTGTATCGTTTGTCGCAAAGTTTTTTATAATTATCGCTCATTCACTTATCGCTAGTTCCAAAAAATGAGGAACGATAAACGATAAGTTCAAAAGACTTTTGTAAAAATAAAAAAAATGTGCACGGCGACAATAGTCACAACAGCCCGCCTGACGTTTCCAGACCACTTCAAGCTGAGAGTATATATAGGGTAGATCATCACTGACTTGCAAGTTAATCCTGAAAAACATCATATGAGAGCTACCAAGTGTGTGTGTAGCTAGCCAATTATATTATTATTCACAGCTGCAGTGCGCCAGTCTCGCTGGAGTTCTCGAGTTAGGAGGGTGTGTGCCGCTCTCTCCCATGCGCCTTGACCCACCCCACCCATGGCCCATGTTGAAGCGTGTAGCACCTGCCATTGAAGAAGACATCAAGGAGATCCTGATCAGGGAGATCGTCACCTCCATCAAATTTACACCTGACCCTCTTTCCTCCAGCCAGAACCAGGACATGGTGACAGAATAGCCTAGAGGAGTCAGCAACGACCCATTTGTCTTTCTGGAGTGCCCCATTGTCATGGAGGAGAATGGACCCAACATTGAGGAGCTCAACAAGAAGGAGGTGGACACCTGAGGCAGGAGCAAGGTGGCAGAGGTGAATTTTGAGCAATTCCCCAGCATGTACAGGGAGAAGTGATCTCGCTGTTCATCAAGTACAACACGGCCTTGCCCAGCTCTGCTGCCGTGAAGCGCATGTTCAGCACTGCTGATGACGTCCTCAGGCCCAAGCGTGCATGAATGACCAGCGACAGGGTTGAGAAGCTGGCCTTCACCAAGGGAAACATGCAGCTCCTGGATGCTGTCTTGAGGAGGGAGAGGACGTAGGGAAAGTTTGTGTCAGAGAAACTAATGTGGAATAGAACTTGTGGGACATAGACTGGTTCCAGGGACAGTTTATGTCTAGTTTAATTAATTTTTACTGTGGAAAAATAGTTTGTATGACTTTTATATAGATATTTCAACTAGATAAAGGTACTTATCACTTATCGCTATTGTTATCGCAAGTTAAATTTGCTGGTTGAATTGTCGACCAAAAATTGAAGCGATGTCCTATACACAAGGGTCTCTCATACACGGGAAAACACGCAATACTCCGTGTCCGGTTATGGATTGTGGCCAACAGGTTCCGGGGAGGACTGGACACGCAACACAACCAGACGGGCGTGGAGAGTGTGTACACCGTGTACGAGGGACGCGAGATCATGTTCCACGTGACTCCCATGCTGCCACACTCTCAAACCGATCCGCAGCAGTTGCAGAAGAAACGACACATTGGTGAGTGATGCACCAGCATACACACACGCACACACACTCTCTCACACACACACACATATGATATCTGGGATCACTTTGTTGTACTTTTCAGGCTTTTTGCTCATATGTTCCTATCGGTCGTCGGTGTTCTGATTGTGCCCTGGTGTTTCATCTGAGGACTCAATTCTGATGGCGCATCACCTTAATTCATTTCCAGTGCGCTGCTTTCTTCTGATATCAATGCTCTTCTCTCTATGGATAATCTTCTCTCTCGATGGTCAATGTGTATGAGGCTGTGGCGGCGTCAAAAATCATGACCAAGAACAGTTCATGGGTGGTTTATCATGTTTCGCCAGGCGCCGCATTTTTTCTTAACTCCCCCCCCCCGACCTCAGCCCCCTCCACCACCGGAAAAATATTGACGCCGCCATTGGCGTGAGAATTACATTAATTCAATTTATAGCGGTCGCGCTCTTTCTATTCCATTTTTTCCTTTATATAAATAATAATGATAGTAATAATAATAATAATAATAATGATAATATTTAAAATATTAATATTAAGTATTATTATTATTATTATTAATTAATTATGATTAATAATAATAATAATCATAATAATCATAGGAATCATAGGAGCATATTCCTGTCTAACTTAATAAGTTAATCCAGGTCGTGTAACGGTTGGAAATACATTAGTCGAAATATGCCATCTTCACAGAGAGTGACATCTATTCTCATAAGATGACGTCTATACTTTTAAGCTCATGCACAAAGATCACATGATATAGAACGCCTGGTTTCTTTGCTGTTCCTGGTTTATTTGCTGTTACTGCTGGTGGCTATAGACGACGAGCGAGCGGAGACGGTCACTGTGTTGCTAGAGGAGACAGTGATCGAGCCACGGTCACACTGCTCCCCGCCCTGCCTACACCGGTGGCGGCGTTACCAGTGCACGTCGACGGCTGGAATAAAACTCGCTTAGTGTCCGTGCATTATTGCGCCTTAAATTGCCGGTGTGCCGTCGCACGTCCTCCCGCGGCAGACCGCGTGACTGATCAGCACACATCATCCGCTGTCGTTCATCGTCACCCAGCCGTGGATATTACCCGAACACCTCGCTCAGGGTAATATTCGCCGATCTCGTTCGGGAACGTTTACATCCCTTAGGTGAACATACACGGTTTCATATGTCGGACCTCGAGATTCACCAGGCCAACGTGCAATAGTTCAAGCAGAAGGAGACCGAGGAGAACGTGAGTGTGGCACGCTGGCAGTTTAAGACGCAACCATGCACTGCCACTAGGTGACCTTCATTTCCAGCCGTCGACTTGTGCTGGAGATGTCACCGCCGATGGGGATATGGCGGAGCGCAGTTTGACCGTGGCTATATGGGATGCTGTTCATTGATCATGAAAATATATATCAAGCAAATGCTGGAAATGTCTCGACAATGATGAGATTCCAGCACGAGTCTCCGCCACAGAGGAAGCGGGAAGTGAAGGAGCGAACTCTATCAACGAGTTGAAGATATCAATGAGTCGAAGAATAAGAAGCTGATGACCAAATTGGAGCACAATATTCCAGAACAGGAAGAACGAAACAGCGCAAACACGAGGTGGATATATAAAGAATGTTGAGTACATTGTTTTCGAAAAATATCAAGTTTATGCGAAGCGGACCACACAAGGCGTCGAACTTAGGCATCAAAGGTCAAGTTTGACTAGAAACAAACTCAAAGGATATCGACTGTGTCATACTCATTCACAACCCAGCCATCGACCGGCAAGGGATAGAACGGAATATTCAGAGCTCAACATCGAGGAACACACGCCTCGACTTCTTCGAATTTAGCTGCATACACCATGTTGTACAATACCTGGATACACTGCGTAAGTCTTTATTCAGTGACCGGCACACATGGTGGCAGCTCGACAGTGTCAACGGTTGCTGACATTGTGACATCGTCAGCGTAAGCAAAAACAGGGTGATTGGTTAGGCTGTGCAGATCCGATGTATTTGATGAAATGACGGAATCAGATGGCAGTTAAGTCATAGTCATGAAGTCATAGTCACAGTCATAGTCAGTTAAGTCATGGCAGTTGTCGTAACATAATTACAAATATGATTAAAACATGAGATGGACAATAAGCTGTAGTTAACGGACAAATTTACAGTAATTTTGTGTCTAATAGCTTAAACTACTTATTTTCGATTTTGATTTTTCATTTCTCATAATGTTATTTTTATGTAAGGATATTTTACATATATTCTACACCTTTTCTTCTGAATATAAATAAAAAATACTACCAGCAGTGGCGGCGTCAAGGGGGGCTTGGAGATGCTGAACACCCCTAAATGTGTCAATTCCCCTGAGCCCTCCCAAAATCCTTAACATGTACATTTCGAGTTTAGTTCTTTATTTTTTCGCCAAGCCCCAGCATCTTTTTCCTTAGTTCTGTATCCGACAATGATCAGCGGAAACCACAGATTTCCAAAGAGGCGGGTACCATTAGAACCGGCCAATCTACTGTTCTAAACTAAAGTGGATGGCTTGTGGTGTTGGTATAACCACAAGAGGCGCA
>OU696572.1:8203628-8308628 GCA_916048095.2 Sacculina carcini
TTTCAGGTGGTTATCCGGGTGGTCATCCGATTATGCGAAATATTTAATGGCACATGTAATCTGCGGGTTTTGGAGCGTTTTGAGGGCTATAGGCAATCAGGGATAATAAAAATTTAGAGAATAGAATGTTGGTTACTTATACTTACTTATACTCTTTTAATACTTATATTAATACTTTATTGATTAATAGTAATACTTATATTACTTATACTTACTTATACTTATACTCACTTATACTTGTGAAGATTGATAAACATTAATTAAACGTTGTATTTTTAGATAGTGTGAAAATAATGGCTCATATAGGGCCATCGGTGTCGTTTCCTAATACATGGGAAAATAGCGCTAGGTCATGTGCTTGAATATAATGAAAAAATTGGAACTCAGGAATCTCTCCAAGAATACGGACGACATGGAGAAAGATGAGACGAGATGATGGAATGATGATGGAGGACCACTACGTAAGCATTTGTGATGAACAGGATGACGATAAGATTATCAAGGATCAACAAGATCAAGGTGGATCGATTGGTAACAACAGTTGAGACTATTTCAGCTACTACGGGCAATATAAGTCTTGTAGTGCAGCTTGTGAGTGTTGTGCCGACGTTTTGATCCGCACCTCCAGCAATTATAATTGCTACCAGCCATCACCAGTCAACAATTATTGGCTGGTGTTGCTGTTATGCGTGCGCGTGTACGAAATTCCTGGGCACGCCTTTGCCTGTTTCGAAGCATACTTGTAGGGAAACGTGCTTGGAGGTCATGTGACGCCAGTGACACGTCAACTCTTTGTATGTTTGTATGTATGTAAGTTATGAGAGTGTGCGTATAAGTGTCATTGTGTTTCAGTGTAATTTTAGTAGTGTGTGTGTGAGGAATAAGATACAAGCCAGCACTGTGCGTTACTTGCGTGCCCATCTTATAAGCGTATCCACCTGGACTCGGAGAAAAATTGATCTGAGGGTGAATATTCAAGCAGATGCCTATGATGTCATTACGATGGTGGTCATTTTTGGCAGTGCTTCTCAACGTGGGTCATGTAATTTTTTTTGGGGGGCCATAGGACCGAATTTAAAAAATGGGGGCCGCCAATTTTCTCCCTATCCACGAATGATATATGAAAATCCATGTGTATATGGGGCCACAGGGATTTTTAGGGGAGCCAAGGTCTGTTTTGGGGGGCCACAAAAACTCACATAGTGTTGAAGGGGGCCACGACAAGAAAATGGTTAAGAAACACTGATATATGTGAAAACTCCGAGGTCTAGGACTGCACGAGCAGCAAATTTCGGCTACCTCAGGTGAGAAGACGAACATCTCCAGTTTTTTCTTAGTTTTGAACATTTCTCGTGCATCTTTGTCCATCTTCGTCCCCCCCCCCCCCTAATCTGCCAAGCATACCCTAAGCCCCCCCAAAAAATCATAATCATGGACAATAAAATTTCTTACCACTGTAAATGAAGTCCTCTAATTTTGGTTCAAGTTCGAGGACTGAATCAGTGTGCCCCAGTCCTTTATTATTATATCATGTAGTCAGCGTTCGAGTGTAGCTCTTCATGCTTCGTCAAGCCCCCACAACTTTTTCCTTAGGCCCAGCTTTGTTGTTTTTCAATTAGTCTTCAATATTGTTACTGACGAAACACATATTTGAAATAGGTACATCCTTTGAGCGATGTTTGTGCCATTGTCTAGGGTGAATGCAGAGGCGTAGCTAGGTCGTCTGCCACACGGGCACTAATTTTGGCGCCCCCATCATTTATGCTTGCGGACCACTTAGCGGCAAGGGAATGTGCGTCTCAACACGACTGTAATAGGGAATCAAGAAGTGCATATGCCAATATAGCTGAAAAGACGAATCCCTTATAGTGCATGCTTCCAGTCACCTGATCAGAGAAGATCATTTTTTCCAATCGATATTTTCTTAATTTAATTACTTGAGATATATACCGCAGATATGAAATAGTTTATTCCAAAATGTCACTCAGATAACGATAATTCAACATCTACAGCTGCTCTTGTGCCGCCCCCTAAAACGTGTCACTAAAATGGGCAGCCCTACGGCAACCCCCATGCCGCGTCACTGGAAAAATTATAATATATTCATTATTTAAGCCGCGCAGCACATCACGTGCACAACTGTGTCATTGCCGATTGGTCTTGTCCAACTCGGTAATGTACAGAAAAATAGTGAAGACGTAAAATTGTACTCACTAAGGACTTAATCACAGCAATAACACAAAATTGGTTTCAGTGTACCGTTTGAAAATCTGACACTAAATTCAATTATACATATATATGAATATATAATATATATAAGAATATAATTATTGCTAATTTTGAAGATAAATTTGATATTGTTAAAGTTACAAATAAATTTTAGTTACTTTAAGTTATTTTGAGTTAATTTTAAAGTATATTTCAACAATATTATTTAGTATAAGAGTTTTTTTCGTAATGGTAAGATATATATTTTCGGGTTCAACTCGAGAAGTCAAAGGAGACTTTATGTGTATGTGTGTATGTTTGTGTATGTAAATGTGTGTATGAAGTATGAAGTATGTATGAAGTATGTAATGTGTGTTTTCATTTATGTGTATGTGTATATTTTATGTGTATGTGTGTGTGTGTTTGTGTGGTTATGTGTGTGTGTGGTATATTGGTTGTAATTATTTTTATCTTGTTATGATGTCACTGTCTTTTTTGTACGTTGTCTTTATTCATTGTAAAGGGCCCACATGAAAAAAAGTGCATGCTTATGTGGGTCCCTGTCACAACGATTGTGTAAATTATATGTTGGTGACAAATACATGATATGATATGATATATGATTCTAGATATTTAAAATAGATGTATTGTGAAAAATCAAAAGGAACTACTTTATACTTTATCTTCTTTATACGAATAATTTTTTCAGGTGAACACGCAACCACTATTTTGAAAAATGACATTAATTTTTTTAGAAATTGTATGTTGGGGAAATTTTTAAAGACAGTGTTCGATATATAACACTCTTATTCAATGTGTGTGTGTGTGTGTGGTTATGTGTGTGTGTGTGTGGTTATGTGTGTGTGTGTGTGGTTATGTGTGTGTGTGTGTGTGTGTGGTTATGTGTGTGTGTGTGGTTATGTGTGTGTGTGTGTGGTTATGTGTGTGTGTGTGGTTATGTGTGTGTGTGGTTATGTGTGTGTGTGTGTGTGTGGTTATGTGTGTGTGTGGTTATGTGTGTGTATGTGTGCGTCTGAGTGTATGTGTGCGTCTGAGTGTATGTGTGCGTCTGAGTGTGTGTGCGTGTGTGTATGTGTATATGTTCAAGAAAAAAAATTTCTGCTTTATGCATTGCTCTCCTCATTATTTTGAACATTGTATTGATTTTATACTTGTTTTTATATATAGTTGTACTGTTGTTCGATACTCTCTGTGCCTATTTTTTTTTTTTTTTTTTTTTTTTTTTTTTTTTTTTTTTTTTTTTTTTCATACACAGACATGTTTATTGCCCAAAATCAGACACAGAAAGCATGAAACACAAGCAGATGGCACACAAGCGCATGACACAATTTTAACAAAATTGAGACTTAAATAATTAAATAAACGACACTGTATGATTATGCAGTGACGGTCATTATATCAATCATATATATACACAAAATTATAGCCAAACATCACCACATAACGGTTTCACACAACAAAATATCATTGCTAGGTCGAGCATGTGACGTGTGTGCATGCGTGTTTGGGTGCTTTATTCATTTTATTTTTTAAGCAACATTTAATGTATATTAAAATAAAAACATGCAATGCGAAACAATGAAGCCAAGGAAGAAAGAACAAGTGAACAAAAGACATTGATTATAAATACAATGTGCATATGTGCATCTGTGTGTTGTATATTATTTGCCCCAATCTTTACACGTTTGTATTTGTTTCTATTTGTGTGTATGAGTGTGTGTGCGTACATGTGTGTGTGTGTGTGTACATGTGTGTGTGTGTGCGTACATGTGTGTGTGTGTGTGTTAATTAATGCCCGTGCCGTGCGAATGCATATATGTGTTTGTGTCATGCGCATTCGAAAAACAATGTGTGAATTGCGCTATATAAATGGTGTAATAAACAAAACGAAAATATGTATGGGATGCGAAGCACAAGTGTGTGTGTATGTGTATGTGTGTATGTGTGTTTGTGTGCATGTGTGTGTGTGCGTGTGCGTGCGTGTGTTTGTGTGGGTGGTGGATGGGTGTGCAGATCGATGCCAAAGAGAGACCAACCAACTGACGCCATCTGACGCCGCGAAGCATCTCCCGCACGCACCAACACATGCGCACACGTTACGACAGCAATCGTGAAGGTGAAGGTTTGTCCCGCCCGCCGTCGTTGGTCCGTGCAGGCGTTGTGGTTTGTTATTGGTGTTGAATTGTTGCAATGACACTTGGCTGCAGTGACAGCTAGTGGGTTAGAACGGTGTTGGTGAGAAGTGGCATTGGTTTGCGCTGTGACAAGTCGATATTGAAAATTGTGGTAAGTGTTTGCTGTGCGTTGCCGAATCACAAGCCAGAGCGTTGTTGTTGATAGCTTTATCATCGATTAATTGTTTCAGAGCCAGCCTACCTACAGTATTGCGGCCAGTCTATTTGCCACAATAAAAATTAACAAACCGCATTAGAGCTGGCTTCGTGCGCTAGTGAATGTAGGAACCTCTCCGTGCAATCTACGTCTTCTTATTTGTGAATTGTGTGCTTGAAATTGGCATTTGTTGTTATATGAACACCTTGTGATGTGAGCTTGCATTGCTGGAGCCATCACTGAAGCGACACTAACACGCGGCCTGCTGGTGTAATTGCTGTTGTTCGTCCACGCCTGTCATCCAGCATGGAGCCTGAGGGCTCGATCAGCGAGAACCCGGCTGGTGCTGGCGGAACGTCGCAGTGGACATTTGTTTCTCACTGTCAACTTCATGGCACGCGAGTGCTACGCACCGCCACAGGATCGGCGTGCGACCACTGGCAACAGTGTCAGCACAGATGCTGGCCATACGCCTCCACTTCTGGCCACGCGACGTTCAACACGCCTCAGGCTGTTGCCGGTCACTACCCGGTCAACGTTTACCCTCACCAATGCCAGTTGTCAGTGCTGTCGCCGCCTCTTCACTGCGTTGCCGACCCGCCGGCAGCTTGCTGCCGTCACCAATCTGTTCTACCGCCGGCCGGCCTCACTTCTCAGCTACTCTACCATCATCACTCCAACCCACAGCTTTCCGACACTCTCCAGACGGCGGCTGGCTGCTCCATGCCCGTCATGACGCCGGCCAGTTCTGCTGCTCGATGCCGCAGCATCCCACATTCAATGGAGACGACCGCCTGCGGTCGCACAGGGCGTCCACCGCTGGTGCACCAGGATAGTGCTCCGACCGTCTGGTATTGTGACGACCCGGCATGCGTGATGCCGCCGTCCATGTCGTCCTCCTCGGCCACGATCACGTGTCCGGCCACGACCTCCGCCGACCGCCGCTACCTGTTCAGCCTGCACCGCTGCAACTCGCAGCCGGCCGGTCTGTGTCGAAGCACCAGTCGAGCGGGTGGTGCTGGCGGCGGTAGCTCAGTCGCACCCCAGAGCGTTGCAGCCAACACGTCCGTTGCGGACGGCTTCTACGATGAAGACCACTGCGACTCAAGTCCGCCACACTCGGAACGCGTCGTCGCGTGCGATCCAAATGCCCGACACTTGGTATCCGGCATGGATATGCGGCCGTCAGACTCCAACGCTGCTTCATTCCACTCGGCCGGCTCACGACGCGCTGCTCATGGTTTTCGCAACGCAGCCGTCAAGCAGACGTCGGCGGTAGGCAATCAGGCCGCTGTCGCCGCCACGACCACTGGTGAATGGGCCTTCCACAGCAGCACGAGCTCGTCGGAGAGTCGCGACCTGACGGCGCCGGCGCGAGGCTGTTTCTCGCCGTCGTGCTCGACCACAAGCGGACCGCATCTGGACCAGGCGCAGCGGCGGCGCAAAGACTGGGTGAGTGAGCGCATTCAGCCACCATTTGTCGACTCGTGTGTCTCCATTTTGACTGTGTGAGTAAGTAGGTAATGTATTTGCCTCAAACAACGATTAAACAAGTTCAAGATTATATTACAAATATAAAATGCGACAAGCCAGATAAAGTAAGGCTACTGATGGGACAAAACAATGTTATTTTAAATTACAACACAGTAGAGAGTGGCGCATAACACGTAACTATATAAATATGCACCACGCATACATACCATAGCATACGCAATGCGCTCTGTGAATGTGTGTGTGTGTATGCGATCACACGCGCTAACAGAGTGCGCGCAGTGGCGGCGCCAAGAAGGAGCTTGGGGGCTGAAACCCCCTAAAATATGAGAAGTCCCCCTAAGCCCCGAAAAATTAAAAATATGGACATCAAAATTTATTACCACTGTCAATGAAGCCCTTAAATTTTGGTACAAGTTCGAGGACTGAATCAGTGTGCCCCAGTTCTTTATTATAATAGTATGCAGTCAGCGTCCGAGTGTAGCTCTTCATGTTTCGCCATGTCACCTCAACTTTTTCCTTAGCCCCCCCCCCAGTCCCCATGGGAAAAATCCTGGCGCCGCCACTGAGTACACGTTACAACTAACACAAAGCATGGGCACCTAGTATCCGCTCTCGTAATGTTCTTGCCAAGTGAGACTACAGCCTTCACCCTGGTCGAACACAGTTGCATTATTAAAGCATAATGAGATGGTTAATCTTCAGTTTCTCTAGTAGAAGGTTAATGATTTGTTCGCTTTTATGAAAAGCAAGAGATTGAAGAGAGGTCAACGACGATATCGTAACCAATCAACCTTAACCAATTAAGGTTTACCTGAGGTGTGATTATTGCTGGTTGAAAGTGAAATATCAGTGGAGTTTTACGCCAAGCTTTGGAGGCGTCACAACACCTGGCTACAGTTCGGGATGAATTGAGGTAAAAATGGCACAGGTAAAAATGGGACAGGTAAAAATGACACAGGTAAAAATGACACGGATAAATATGGCAAGTAGGAAATTGCCTAACCTAATCTAACCTGACCTAACCTAACCATTTTTACCTGTGTCACTTTTACCTGTGTCATTTTTATACTCGGTAAAATGGCAGACGCCATGAAAACTAACAAAACGCCATCTCTGTTCAATATAGAAGGACTAACGCCTAACGTCTATCTACTATCTACTATCTATCTACTATCTACTATCTACTAACGCCATCCTTCTATAGTATATATATATATATATATATATATATATATATATATATATATATATATATATATATATATATATATATGTGTGTGTGTGTGTGCGTGTGTGTGTGTGTGTGTGTGTGTGCGTGTGTGTGTGTGTGTGTGTGTGTGTGTGTGTGAAGGAAACATGTATTGGCGCTCAGACTGTTAGTATGGAGCGCTGCTCCAATTCACAATACATAATAAACTATATACATCGCAAATATATACACAATATCAATATAAAACAGTAATAGTTTGAAAATTCATAAAATGTCCTTATCAGCAGTGCATACGATCATATCGAAGACCATGCAAGGTCCATCGCAATTGGTTATCATGGAACGCACATTTTGAAGCATTCATCGACAAATTTGCAACATGCATCGACATGCAACGCACATTTTGAAGCATTCATCGACAAATTTTGCAAGGTTCTTCATAACATCAATGTTTTTGCACCTCATCAATTTGACAAATTTGTATTGCGCTTGCACTTGCCAGTATTGTTCCGGTATATATTTTGTCATCAGTTGTACTATAGTCGGGTTCTGACACTGTATCATCATGTGGTACTCGTCTCCAATTCTGT
The DNA here is from genome assembly GCA_916048095.2 of Sacculina carcini. Taxonomy (NCBI): domain Eukaryota; kingdom Metazoa; phylum Arthropoda; class Thecostraca; family Sacculinidae; genus Sacculina; species Sacculina carcini. Next base: position 8,211,483 of record OU696572.1, read on the forward strand.
TATCATTGCACAAGTCACTGTATCTTTGATGTCGTGGTGTCCCACTGTAGCGGCCGCTAGTCACTGCCAGCCGGTGATTACCTGTCCTTATTTTTGTTAAGTATATCCGATCATGTTTATTGAGTTTAATTAGGTAATCTTCCAACTCGTAAGTCGTCTTATATAGTCTATAATTACAGCACAACGTTTTACTTGCCATATTCGAATACCATTGGTTAATCCATATATCTTTGAGTTTTCTTTTAACCATATGCATTGTCCTAACGGGATTATGTATATTCTGTAGTGTCCATTAGCTGCACAGCCCGCACTCATTACAAATGTTGCGTATATACAATAACCAAGGTGCAACGTATGTTCCGTCGTTGAACATCTTAAGTAGGTAATTATACATTATATAACTGAGTTTTGTGTTTTTACCAGATAATATGCGAATCCAGTAGTTGAATGCCATACTTTTTATATAGATCTCTATGGGGTATATTCCAGTTTCGCCATATACCATATCATTGCATGCCTTCTTATGAACAAATAAAATGTGCTTCAGAAACTTGGTTTGTAGCAGCTCGATTTCTCTTATTGCCTCACTTGCCCACACTTCGCACCCATATGTCAGTATCGGCATGATCATACTTTTGTACATTTGCAACTGTATATCTACTGGTAAACTGTGTTTACGAATTGTTCCGATAACACTATACATGGCCTTTGTGGCTCTTTCTGTAAGATCCAATTGACCTTTCCTGAATTTTCTATTATAATTGAATATAATTCCCAGGTACTTATATTCATCGACCACTTCTATTGTCTCGCCATTCAGTCTGAAATCGAGCCAGTCTGGTTGAGTCTTGGCCTTACTGAAAACAACTATTTTAGTTTTATTAGTATTTATTTTCAGTTTCCATCTGTCACAGTAATCTTGTAGTGAACTCATTGCTTTTTTCATTTGTTGTTCATCTTCAGCCAAAATTGCAGTGTCATCCACGTACATCAGTATCATGACTTTAAGACATCTGTCTAGCATTTCATCGTCAAATTCGATGAAAGTACAACCGTCTTCGAGCAATTTATCCTCCATATTTCTCACATATAATGCAAATAATTATGGGGACAGATTTTCACCTTGTCGAATACCCATATTAACACGGAAACATTTTGACAACCCTTTGTCCAACGACACACATGATTCCACATTTTTCTACATACTACGAACAATATTAAAAATTTTACCTTTCACATTAGCTTGCACCAGCTTATACCACAAACCATTCCTCCAAACTGTGTCAAATGCTTTTTGATAATCAACAAAAAGGCAGAAAAGTTTTTTCTTTTTTCTTTTGAAGATCTCTATTACATTTTTAGAAGAAAAATGTGATCCAGCGTTGAGTATCCTCTTCTGAAGCCAGTTTGTGTTTCTCCTATCAGGGCACATTCTTCTGCATATTTGCACAGTCTATCATTGATTATTGACGTGAACAATTTGCCAAGACAGCTCAGTAGAGTAATTCCTCGATAACTGTTTGGGTTGCTAATGTTGCCTTTGTTCTTGTATATTGGGATAATTATTCCAGTGGACCAGTATGACGGGAACACCCCATCATCCAGTATCTTGTTGAAAAAGCCAGCATACAATGAACAAAATATATCTTTTGTATTATTTATGTACTCGTTAGTAATGTTGTCGATTCCCGGTGATTTACCATTTTTTAACTTATTAATACAAGCAATTACTTCCTCTGGGGTTATTCGCTCGTCTAGTAAAGAATTTTCGCAATTATCAGCTATGTGAGAATGGACATCGTCATGATAATCGTCTCCTAAATTTTCCCCTGTCAGCAAGTCCTTAAAATGTTCATAAAACTCCATCAATGATACCGCGCATTCCTCCTTTGGTCTTGAATTTCTCAGTATTCTCCAATAGTCCTTAGGGTTTTCCTTTTCGGCATTTCTAATCGCGAGACGATTTAGATGGACCTTTGTTCCTTGACTCGGTAAATTTCTTGCTTATATTTTCTACTCATCAGCTTCAATTGTTCTAGTGTATCATTGGTCTTTAATTTATTGTGTCTATTTTTAGCACTATGGTATTTTCTTCTTTGTATCAGACATCTATCATCATATCCATATATGCATGCACCGTTACTCTGTTTTGTGTGTTTCTTCTCCGTTACTCTGTTTTGTGTGTGTGTGTGTGTGTGTACATCAGCAGTGAATAGTTAGGATAGGAATAATTATGGAGGAACATCATGAAGAGCCAAATCAAAAGAAGCAATACGAATTGAAAATGCTTACTAAACACACATCAGTATTAACATTAAAGCACAACACAATTAATAATAACATTAACAGTATTATTATAATTATTACTATTAAATACAGTTAAGTCCAGTAACATAGGAATAGCGCAAGCATTATTATCGCCATACGGTGGCGATATGTAGCGGAATCGCCAAAAGGAGATGTATAGATAGATGTATAGATAGATGTATAGATAGATGTATAGATAGATGTATAGATAGATTGCTCCTCAACATACAGCTATGCTCCTCAAGATACAACTATGCTCCTCAAGATACAACTATGCTCCTCAAGATACAACTATGCTCCTCAAGATACAACTATGCTCCTCAAGATACAAACTAATGAAAAAGGAAAAAATTCAAATCATAATACTAAAGTTAGATTTTAGATGAAAGTGTATTTACACAATCTTGTAGCAAATTTAGATCAAATGACTATCTTAAATATGAAATAATGCAGATAATAAAACAAACAATTAAATTAATGAAACTAGGAAAAACCGATCAATATTAGTCAATATTAGTATGTAAAACTTATGTAATCTGATTCATAACTCAAATAAAACTGAAAAACCTGATGAGAAAAAATGTAGGAATGCAACCAGGCAAACACAAAAATCAAAGCGGTCACAAATTCTAGAAACATCCGCACACACACACGCACACACACACACAAACACACACACACACACACACATACACACAAACACACACACACACACACACACACACAAGCACACACACACACACTCTCTCTCACACACACACACACACACACACACACACAAACACACACACACACACACACAAACACACACACACACACACAAGCACACACACACACTCACACACACACACAAACACACAAACACACACACACACACACGCACACACACGCACACACACACACACACACACAAACACATATATATATATATACATACACACAAACACGCACAATACAAAACAAATACATATACAAATACATAAATAACAGTGCACACACAAATACATTTATGCATAAGTACGAGTAGGGTAATAAACAACACAGTAGATGCGCGCTTATAGTCACAACACATAACAACAATAACACATGAAACGACAATACACCGATGACTGAATGTTACCACAACGGAAAAATATAATTATCCAAATGTATATGTTTGCAAAAAATATTCAATATTCAAATATATCAAATCATCCAAGCCAGTCCGGATCAGTGCCGGGATAGAATAACAGTAGAATAACAGTAGAATAACAGTAGAATAACAGTAGAATAACAGAGTAACAGAGTAACAGTTGGCCAAGCCAATCATTGGCTTGGCCAACAATTGGCCTCGTGTGACCACGGCTCTATAGTCATATTTTCAAAATAGTCGAGAATGGAAGTTAATAATAATTCAACGCCCACCAGGGATTCAGGCTGTAAATTTCATTTTTACAGCTGGCTTTGTTTATGGAGCCAAGTTTGACGGGCAGAGAAGCATTTATCGTCCAAGTTGATGTGCTATCTCGCATTATCAGACCGCTATGTGCTTTGCTGTGCTGGTGATAAAAACGGCAAGTTGTCAGGAAACTTGCAGGCGTCAGTTGGGCTGACAAACAAGTTGTTCAGTGCAAGTTGATAGGTCATTTGGCTCTTGAATCAACAAGTTTGCTTATCATAACACCGCTTGAAATATACACCCTGCACATACACCACACACACACATACATACATACACACTTATACACATACACTTGCGAGTAATTACTGATTATCTCTGTCAATTAGTTATTTGAATAATATCTAGTAAAAATATGAATGAAATATGTACGATGTTTTCAAAAGTCATCACAAAAATTCTACTGTATAAAACTCAGGTTGAAATTACGAGAATTTTCTAGATAACTAAAGATCGAAGGCTTAATTGGATATTTAATGTTCAATAAAGATTTAGGTCATAATCCAGAAGTATATGGCTTTGCAAATATAAACACAAAACTTGTACTGTATACCAGTGGCGGCTCCAGAATTTTCCCGATGGGGGGGGGGCTGAGGAGGGGGGCTAATGAAAAAGTTGTGGGGGCTTGGCGAAGCATGAAGAGCTACACTCGAACGCTGACTACATGATATAATAATAAGATACTGGGGCACACTGAGTCCTCGAACTTGAACGAAAATTACAGGACTTCATTTACAGTGATAATAAATGTTAATGATTATGATTGGGGGGGGGGTTAGAGGGGGGCTTGACATATATTGGGGGGATCCAGCCCCCCCCCCCCTGGCGCCGCCACTGCTGTATATACGGAAAATTATTAGCTCAAAGATCAAGGAAGAATAATTTGCATTCTTGTCAAATAGAGATAACTACATCTTGAACATCTACGGCATGAAATTGTATGCCGTTTGATTTTTTTGGCGGCAATATCGTATTTCCAAATGGACCGGAAATATTTGCGATAGTCTTATTCATATGCCGCATTGCAAACGCTGGTATAATTCCCTATACTGCTGCATCCGATACTGTGCCAGATTCTGATCAACACCAAAACTGGGGCGAGATTGTGCACAATTTTCAAACACAACAACAAAATATTTTATCGCAAACAACTGAAGTTGCACCACCTCGCGTGCAGCCTGTTGTATCTGGTGTTAAAGGTTAAATTAAATAAATATCTGGTGTTGTTCATGTTTTCAGCAAGTAGGCAATAAGCAGCCCTGAAAACCTGAGTAAGTCTTACAGGTTTTGTCGGAAGGAAATGAAGGCAATTTAAAATGCTTGGCAAGCGAATAAAGACTGTAATTTAGTGTAGAAAACAATATTTTTGCACAATTTACGGACTAATTTACGGACGGACGAATTAATGCCTTAATAATGCAATTTCGGCGCTAGTATGTTTCCCGAGGTTTTTTTCGTGTTGTTTAATTACTTGAGAACGAAAAAAATCCCAGTAAGAAAGTTTCAAAACAATTTAATTTAATTTAGCTTTGTCTCAAAAAAATGTCGACCGGTGTTAGACGAGATATTACAATGGGGAATTAGAACAAAAATAAGGAATAAAAATGGTGGAAGGAATTGATAGAAATGGCGCCAGTGAATAAAAATATACTGTTATTTTAATTTAACTTTGTTTCAATGAGCAAATAAAGCATACAATAATATCGTACAAACTGATACTAATTATATTATGATTTATTATTAGCTGTCTTCTACCACATTGAGGAAAAACTTGACTCAATCCCACAGTAAAATATTTTGGAAAAGTTTTGGGAATTACTGTGAAAATAGTTTATATAGTATTTAGTTAATATTCTTATGGAAGATTGTAACAAATTAATACACAATATTATCAATTATTGCGGAGCACATTTTGCATAAATATATCATAATTACTGGCTATTATTCACTATAATTAATCTCCTGATGAATTTGCGGACAAAGCCGGACTGGAATTCGACGGTGCACAAAACAAATTGATGGTTTGTACACCAATGCAGAATGCATGCAAAAATTGTGTTTGGCTTAATTCCAGTAATCGCTGCCTTATAAATGCGACTCTACTGAACTTATCGTGAATTTAAATTATACTTGTGAAAGAAGCTGGTCTGCATCTCGGCATCTCGTAAACTGGCGATCATAAGAAAGGCACTGTATCGGTTGTTCACAACAATCTCCAAGTTTTCGTTGTTTCATCTTGCCAATTCTGCAGTACGGTGCCCCTGAATGGTATTGTGCTGTGATTGTCACCTCAATCTCTTTGATATAGGTGCTAGAACTTGCAAGTTCCTCTGTGGTGACTTGGTTCTTGGTGATATTTGCCATCGTCGAAAGGTCAGCAGTGTGTTCATGCTGTACAAGATCAGGCACAACGACCATCATTCCACAAACAAGTCAATTCCTGATGATTTCGTGACCGCAAGAAAGACAAAGTTCTCTTCTGAACAACAGTGTATGAACATTACCAGTCTATGACTCCAATTCGCTACCGAACAGAGCAATTTCAACGTAGCTTTTAGTAATAATTAATAGTAAATAAATAATAAATAATAATAATTGAATAATAAATGATAATAATTGAATAATAAAAAATAATAATTTGATAATAAAAAATAATAATTTAATAATAAAAAATAATAATTTAATAATGGATAATAATTGAATAATAAAAAATAATAATTGAATAATAAAAAATGATAATTGAATAATAAAAACTAATAATTGAATAATAAAAAATAATAAGTGAATAGTAAAAAAGAATAATTGAATAATAAAAAATAATAATTGAATACTAAAAAATAATAATTGAATACTAAAAAATCATAATTGAATAATAAAAAATCATGATTGAATAATAAAAAACGATATTTAATAATATTAATTGTATTAATAATAACTTTCAAGTGCTGTTTGACAACCTTTTCTATGTAGAAGTGAAATACCAATCTCTATATCTGTAAATATTGACTGTTTGTGTGATCCTAGTGTGTGGACTGTATTGAGTTTGAGACCATCACTTGCACTGTTCAGCACGTGAAAATAGTGAGAAAGTGTCGCTGTATGCGACGCGACTGCGACTACTTCCGAGTCGTTTTCGGTGTTGACAAATATCAAATGCCAGCTGTGTGTTTTCATCTCAAAAGCTCGGCTACAACGTAGGTCCAGCGTCCAGCGTATTTCGCCATCTATACTGAAGTTGTGTGAGCGAATCGACACAAGAATTGTGCGCATATGTTTTCAATGGGGAATACAAAACAAATGGTATTTGGATGAGTCAGTATAGAGCAGTGGTCCGTAATTTGTTTCCTATGATTCGACACTTTTAACTCTTAATTTTCCACAACAGCGCTGATAAATATAATAATTTCACTTGCTTCCACTTGTTGTTGTTGTTGTTGTTGTTGTTGTTGTTGTTGTTCCATGCTCATTGATCCAAGATGTCTTAACTGACTGCATTGTCCGATAGGGCTTGTACATGTGCTTGCGTTCCTTTATCCAGCCAGACAAGACTCGAGCAAAACCATAGTACACAATAACTACAATAACAAAATCATATGATTTTATTAGCACTCAAGCTATTGTTATTATTAATATTATTATTATTATTGACAGGCTAATCCAGTAGCATGGGAAGAGTGCAAACATTGGGCGTGTTACATTATCAATGCTGAAGCGCTAGTAAGGCTTCACAGTGTTACATTATCAATGCTGAAACGCTAGTAAGACTTCACAGTGTTACATTATCAATGCTGAAACGCTAGTAAGGCTTCACAGTGTTACATTATCAATGCTGAAGCGCTAGTAAGGCTTCACAGTGTTACATTATCAATGCTGAAGCGCTAGTAAGGCTTCACAGTGTTACATTATCAATGCTGAAGCGCTAGTAAGGCTTCACAGTGTTACATTATCAATGCTGAAACGCTAGTAAGACTTCACAGTGTTACATTATCAATGCTGAAACGCTAGTAAGACTTCACAGTGTTACATTAACAATGCTGAAACGCTAGTAAGGCTTCACAGTGTTACATTATCAATGCTGAAGCGCTAGTAAGGCTTCACAGTGTTACATTATCAATGCTGAAGCGCTAGTAAGGCTTCACAGTGTTACATTATCAATGCTGAAGCGCTAGTAAGGCTTCACAGTGTTACATTATCAATGCTGAAGCGCTAGTAAGGCTTCACAGTGTTACATTATCAATGCTGAAGCGCTAGTAAGGCTTCACAGTGTTACATTATCAATGCTGAAGCGCTAGTAAGACTTCACAGTGTTACATTATCAATGCTGAAGCGCTAGTAAGGCTTCACAGTGTTACATTATCAATGCTGAAGCGCTAGTAAGACTTCACAGTGTTACATTATCAATGCTGAAGCGCTAGTAAGGCTTCACAGTGTTACATTATCAATGCTGAAGCGCTAGTAAGGCTTCACAGTGTTACATTATCAATGCTGAAGCGCTAGTAAGACTTCACAGTGTTACATTATCAATGCTGAAGCGCTAGTAAGGCTTCACAGTGTTACATTATCAATGCTGAAGCGCTAGTAAGGCTTCACAGTGTTACATTATCAATGCTGAAGCGCTAGTAAGGCTTCACAGTGTTACATTATCAATGCTGAAGCGCTAGTAAGGCTTCACAGTGTTACATTATCAATGCTGAAGCGCTAGTAAGACTTCACAGTGTTACATTATCAATGCTGAAGCGCTAGTAAAACTTCACAGTGTTACATTATCAATGCTGAAGGCGGAGTGAAGTACTTCACTATGCTTCACTGGGAAAGCTTGAAGCAGAAGGCATTAGGCAATAATTGCGCTTTAGCGACATTCCATTTCCCGCGTGCTGTTTGTTTCGACCTCTGCTTCCTGTCATTTCTACTGTGTTGTGAGGAATAGAATATATTTTCTGTGCGAATTTTTTTCGCCATGTCGGACCGCTTAGAGTATTTGTGTGGTATTTGTGTAAATCCGACAATGCTCAGATTAGCGCAGCTCCATATGGAATTAATGAATCCATTAACTAAAATTCAGCAAATCAACAGAAAGCAAATGCAAATGATGAAAAATAAGCAAAACAAATTACTTGGACCAGAAAATCTGAGGGTTTATTCGCTCTCAGCTGTTCAAAATAGTCAAACAAGCGTCATTGATGTATCACTTCACAAAGTGTTTCATTATCCGTTCACTTCCATCAACTTCCTTCAGCACTTACGTTAGTGATAATGAAATACAGCCATTATTATCACCCTACGGTGGCCCCATGTACCGGAAGCGCACAGAAGATTTAGAGAGCGATTTCGAAAAGAAAACAATTCTAGAAAGTTGGATAAAATAAATAAATAAATAGCAATAAATAATAAACCATCATCCGATAACACTACATAATGTCACTCCGCCCACGTTCCTCAATAAATAACAGCAATCAACAATAAATATGTGATTCAATAAATGACAACCCTCAATAAATATGAATAAATATTTATAAATATTAATAAATAAAATCAACAATAAATATGATTCAAAAGAAAACAACAGCCAGCACAGGGTAAAAGTATAATTTAATAAATAACAACAACCAACAATAAATAGTGATAAATAAAGTGTAAAATAAGAATAAATATAAATAAATATAAAATAAATAATGAGTATGAATAAATAATATAAATAAATAAATAACATACATAAATAATTAACATAAACAAAAAATAACATAAATAAATAAAAACATAAGTAAAAAACAAATATAAATACATGAGTAAAAAACAAATATAAATACATAAGTAAAAAAAACAAATATAAATACATAAGTAAAAAACAAATATAGATACATAAATAAATAAATAACAATAAATAAATAAATAACATGAATAAATAAATAATATAAATAAATAAATGACATAAATAAATAAATCACATCAATAAATAAATAACACAAATAAATAAATAACACAAATAAATAAATCACATAAATAAATAAATAACAAATACATAGATAACATACATAAATAACTTTTTTTTATAAATAAATAACATAAATGATGAATAATTCACAGGAGCGTAAAATAAAAAGAACACAAATAATGATCGATGACAGACACATAAAGGTGAAATAATGTGCATAACATTGCTACGAGTTATTGATGCCAGGTAACGCATCATCCCCTGAAGAGGTTTTGTTGTTAGCCATGTAAGATGACTAGCCACCCTCCTCACTGCAGAACAGTGGGGGGGCCGGTTCACTGGCCGACCACTCGTTCATGAATCTGGTTGTACTGGAATTACATGGTTACCAATGACAGGGCTATACCTTTTACAATTTCATTTGTCCCAACTGAAATCAAAATTGTTTCAACTGAAATCAAAATTGTCCCTGCTAGAACCACAATGTATGTTATTGATTTTACATTAAATAACAAAATTAATTGTTATCAGTACATTTTATTGTATTTCCCATGAAAAATTTAGCATTAGTCGTAAAACACAGGATATGTACTACTTACTATGTACTATACAGTTATGTGCTATGGTATGTACTACAATTACAATGCAGATATGGACCATATGTACTTACTTTATGAGGAACTCTATCAGCCAATATATCAATCTCAGCGTATATACCACCAGCGCGTGTACTTAAATTCTAGCAACAAAGCAGGATATCACAACTCAACACAATCACAACGCAACATGGCCCAACAAAACACCTTCACTAACAAACACGCACAAACGTTCTGCGCAAACAACAGCCCCATGGCGCGCACTGCCCCACCCCCTACATCCCCCTGCACGCTCATAGCACGTGCATACAACATACATACGCTCACACTACCTCGCACACACAAATAGACACAATATACAAAAATATACACCGTACAATATTAAACATAGTACAGATGGCTAGCAACGGCAAGCGCCATTCGCACGTGATGCTTGAACACTTGCCATATTATTATTATTATTATTAATTACAGGCAAATCCAGTAGCATGGGAAGAGTGCAAGCACTATTACCACCCTAAGGTGGCCCCATGTACCGGAAGCGCCCAAAAGATTCAGAGAGAAAGAGAGTTCGAAAAGAAAAAAGTCTAGAAAGAGAGTTGGAAAGAAAATAATAAATAAATAACAATAAATAATAAACCATCATCCGATAACAATCCATAATTTCACTCCGCCCAGGTTCCTCAATAAATAATAACAATCAACAATAAATATGTGATTCAGTAAATAACAGCCATCAATAAATGAGAATAAATATTAATAAATAAGTAATAAATAACAATCAAGAACAATAAATATGATTCAATAAGAAACATCCAACAATAAATATAAATATGATTCAATAAGTAACAACAACACAAATAAATATGATTTAATAAACAACAACACCAATAAATATGATTCAATCAACAACAACAACAATAAATATGATTCAATAAACAGCAACAACAATAAATATGATTCAATAAACAACAACAACAATAAATATGATTCAATAAACAGCAACAACAATAGATATGATTCAATAAACAACAACAACAATAAATATGATTCAATAAACAACAACAACAATAAATATGATTCAATAAACAACAACAGCCAACACTGAGTAAAAGTATAATTTAATCAATAACAACAACCAATAATAAATAGTAATAAATAGAGAGTAAAATAAGAATAAATATAAATAAATAGAAAATAAATAACAATAAGCATGAATAAATAACAATAAATATGAATAAATATACAATTAATAAGACTCAACAGTCAATTCCGCTATTTCAGTAGCATTTCATTCACTTTGGCCTTGAATTTCTTCAAATTGTTCTGCGAGAAAGCTTCCTCCTTCAACGTGTTCCAAGTAGACACAGTGGCCGGAAGAAAGCAACGTTGGAATTGTTTTGTACGACAACGAATTGGAGCCATGCACTGGGAATGCTGTTTGGATGTAAACCGTGTGCTTCTTGCTGCCACGAAATCATCAGGAATTGACTTGCTCATCGGATGATGGTCATTGTGCTGATCTTGTACAGCATGCACACGCTGCTGACCTTTCGACGATGGCAAAGATCACCAAGAACCAAGTCACCACAGAGGAACTTGCAAGTTCTAACGACTCTGTTGATGAGATTGAGGTGACCATCCGCAGCAGAAGACCACACGGGGGCGCAGTACTCCAGAATTGGCAAAATGAAACAGCGAAAACAACTTTTTGAGATTGTGCTGCTACCGAACATCCGATATGCCTTTGTTATAATTCCCAGTTTCCGCGATGCCGAACAAACTAGCTTCCGAATGTGACTCTCAAACGTCAGCTTTGAGTCTACATGTACTCCCAATATTTCGAGCTCATCACAAACGCTGAGTTGGGCGTCATTTATGAGGATAGCTCCATGTGAAGGCTGAACGGTACGTGACCTAGAAACCAACAAGCATTTAGATTTCGAAGTGTACAGCATCATATTACACCTCTCACACCACTTCAGGACGCTGCTGAGATCGTCGTTGACCGTTTGACGCACCTGTGGTCTGTACGAAGGGGATGAAATTACAGCCATCAAGGTGATATCATCAGCATATCCATATACAGGGTTGCGTGTGGTTGTGTACAGGTCAGCGGTGTAAATGTTGAACTAAATAGGACCCAACATACTTCCCTGCGGGACACCGGACACAATGCTCTGCCAGCCACTGTATGCTCCATCGATGGCAACACGTTGTACGCGATTGGAGAGAAAACACTTAGCAAGCGGCCGCCGACTCCAATGTTTCTCAGTTTTTGCATCAAGCCCTGGTGGCTCACACGGTCAAATGCTGCCGAGAAATCCAACTGCACAATCCTGGCTTCACTGCCTTTGTCTAGCACTTGCTGGAGCTCATGCGTGATAGTAAGCAGAGCGTCAGTCGTGCTGAGTTTTTTGCGGTATGCAAATTGGTTTTCCGACAGCAGATTGATGCTCTCCAGGTACTTGGACATTCTGGAAGATATCAAGTGCTCGAATATTTTGGACAGAATCGGCGTAATTGATATCGGCCGGTAGTTTGCAACATCAGCTGAATTGGTTCCTTTTGGTATGGGCGTGATATTCGCAACCCGCCAACATGATGGAAACGAACCAGTCTTCATCAAGCGCCTGAAAAGAGCACTGAGCTTCGGAGCTAGACTATCTGCCGTGTTCTTGAAAAATAGCGGAAACATATTCAGAGGGTCTGTTCCTCCGTGGGCATCAAGGTCTTTCATGAGATTCGCCACTTCTTTTGATCGGAAGGCAATGCCTTCGATTTTCGGGGCGAGGACAGATGAATCGACAGACGGAATGGACCCTTGACAATACCAAATGAAATGGACCCTTGACTGTACCAGAACATCTCGGGTAATCTTCGCAGCCTTTTCGTACGGTGAAGACATCCAGAAGGTTTTGAGATCCAATGTCTTGAACGCATCTTTGGCACATCCATCTGCTTGAAGACCGAAGAGCTCCTACTGGTACCCGTCGTCCACAGTCTCAGCATTACACGTGAATGGGTTCCGAATCATTTCATGAAAGGGTATCACATCTTCCCTTACCTGAGGAAAGTACCGGAGGAAGTCCGTCTTCAAATTGGAGAGGTGGGACTTGATGTCCTGAACCACATCTTCAGGAAGGTTTCGATCTCCAAGGCGAGCTGAGATCGCACTGAAGGAGGTCAAGTTTCCCCGTTGAATGCGTCCTTTCCAGAGGTCCAGTTTGGCCACGAAGCCTCTGAACTTGTCGTCTTGAACTAAAATGTTCATGTTCTTCCCCTGCATTTTGATGTTCAACTCATTGAGGGATCCAAAGATGTCGGTGAGGTACGTCAGGCGAAGGTGAAAATTATCCGCCTTCAACTGATTCAGGAGAACGACTTTCCCTTGTTCCTCGAGGAAGAGGAGGATCTCGTCGAACAAGTCGAAGACGCGCTGGAGCATGTTGCCCTTCGACAGCCATCGTACTTGGGTGTGGAACAATAGAACACTGTGTCCCGCTTCCAGATCCTCGCACAGACGACGAAACAGCCTGGTGTTGAGCGCCGACCCCTTCACGTAGTTCACATCTTTGATTACTGCTGACAGACTCTGCTTCAGGGCCTCCGGGAGTGTCTTTGATGTGAGTGCCTCCCGGTGAAGAACACAGTGAGTGGATTGAATCAGTGGATTCTCGTTCTTGATGAGGGCAACCAGTCCAGTTCTTGTACCCAGCATTGCAGGAGCACCATCAGTGCAGACCCCAATCATGCGATTCCAATCCAGATGATTCTCTTCAAAGAACTCAGACAACAGCTGCATGATGTCCGCCGCCTGGGTGGTCAGGGTAACCGGTTGGCAGAACAGGAAGTCCTCCTCAATGGCTCGATCATGGACGTATCGGACAAAGACCATGAGTTGTGACAGATTCGCAACGTCCGTTGACTCGTCAAGTTGAATGGGAAAAACCGGTGACTCAAGAATCTTCACGATCAGTTGCTCCTGCATGTCCTTGGCCAAATCGTCAATTCTGCTCCGAATCATGTCGTTCGACATATATATCTTCCCATATATATCCCATATATCCTATATATCCCAGCACCAGCCTCGTGCATGCTAGCAGGCATGGCTTGACGAGATCTTCCGCGATCGTGTAGGGCTTCTTCGTTTTGGCAACTTAAAAGACGACCTCGTAGGAAGCCTTCACGATTGCGGAGCTTTGCGTTTGTATCCGTTTGTGTCCGGTAGCATCCAGTCGGGCGCGTTTCACTGCTTTTCCCCGGAGAGCGAAGTACTCTCGTGTCTTGCTCTGCAACTCCGGATGGTTTTTCGTCAGGTGCTGCCATAGCTGGAACGGCTCCATGGACCCACTTCCCAGGCATTTCGAACAGATGACACATTGAGGGTGCTCCTGACCATTCTTCACCAGACATGTGAATCCAAACTCAATGTACGAATCATGGTACAACCGTTTCTTAGACATCTGAGAAAATGTGAAACATGAATTAGTTGCGGATAGAGAAGATTAGACTAGCTACCAGAAAATATGACTTGAAACAGATGAATTGTGAAGAGCACTCATTTATGATGATAATAAATAATTGAATTATAAATTTAATTACCAGTAAATTGAGAAGTAAGAATGGAAACTAAATCGTGAAAGCGTGGGGAAGGGGGAAGTGAATATACCACACGTACTTGTTTCGGTGTGCGTGGAACACATGCGAATGATACGACTGTCAATACACAACTGTATATTAAGCGACATTATTGTGTGTTAGTGTGACAATTGATGGATGACGCATATGTATGATGCAAGCTTGGACCACGTGAGGATGTCGCTGACGTATCTGAGTCATGCTACAAAGCCATTCAGCACAAAACTGAACGGATTACGATGTTTGCACGCGCAAACCGTCATACTCGCTTTGCACGTGCAAAGACATACACGCCTTGCACACTAAGCCTAGACCGTCACACCGAGCTCAGACCAGCTAAGCATAGGCCGTCACATCGAGCTCCCATTTCCCCCCGGGAAGTGTCAAATTTCCCCCAAAGAAAATTGTTGTCTAAATTTTGTTAAGCTGTCTGTCAAAAGCATTAGAAAACATGCTGGCGCCCAAGTGTTTAATTCAGTTGAAAATCTGGATTATTTTTGACAGTGGCAACAAGTTTCCGTCGCAGTTTTTCCACACGAATTCATTTGTTCAACTGTCCACTCATTGTATCATCTAGCAACACCAATTGCTAACAAAGTGGCAACACACTTTGGTTTCTACTTGGCAATTTGGAAGTAATTTGTCTTTATTTGATTGGTTGATTTGAGAGCGTTCGTTATTGGATATTTTCACACAACTTTTATGACACAAGAACGCGTAATGCTGCGCGCAAACTGAGCTTTACGGGGAGTTCAAACCCTGTTTCCAGAAAATATAACAACTTTAATGTACATCTTTAAAATCATCGGCAAATTGAATACAGTTAATACATATATTCGAGCGTTAAAATTTACTATAAGAACAACTGGAATTTCCGACTAAATTCCTTCGGTAGAAATATTTATTTACGGGTTACATTTTCAATATCAAAATATTTCACGCTTAGATTATTTATTGTTTAAGCAAGTTAACTTTTTATCTTGCAAACTTTTCTCGTTTTTCTCAACAATATTAATCAAACATATTCAGTTGTTTTGTAGACCTAATATTGAACACTAAACTTTTGCTCAAAGGCTTTGCAAGATTTTTAGCGTATGATTATTTCAGTAGGCTTTTACGATTAGCCAATAAATTCTGCTATAGCGTTTCTCGCCTTCGAGTTCAGACGATTAACGATGTGTGTCCTATCCACGCTCAAACAATGTACAAACACGGCGCCAGCACATCTATACATGATGTAGCAATACATTATTGACAGCACGCTAATGCTAGCAGGTCAGTAATGATTATTCCAGTTTATTATTTCGTGAACAGTGTTAGTTGAAGTAGAGTGTAGACCCGAGGTCTGTAACCCGTGAGGAATTCCAACTGGTGGGAAATGGAGGGATTTTCAGAGCCAAAGCAACCGAACCCCGAACTCCCCGACCGGTGGTATCAAGTAATGAGTGGCTCCACTGCCTCACACATGACATTGAAATTTATCGTAAGATATTTGTAACATTTGATCTTATATATGAACCGTTTAGGGAAGTAAGATACTCATTTGGTACATTATATCTTTCGTCTTTTTAATCAGATATTTGTGCATAAACGTGTATTATATTGTATTATAACTTGTATTGCCTTCGCCCCCCCCCCCCCCCCAGGAGCTCCCAACGGCCCTGTAGATTATCAATTATTAGATGTCGAACAGAACAGTCGAACAGATACAACAGTCGAACAGAAGGGCAATTGGAAAGATTCGCGAGATATTGCATGTCGGACACGAATTAAACGTCAAACAAAAGGACAAATGTGTGTTTTTCTCAATCCAAATTGGTTTATTTTCGTTTCTAGTGACTGATTGGCATTTAATTTGATAAAACAGAATTGTGGAATTAGAGAAATAATGTCACGGATCTTTGATATAGCATGTCGATACTGGGCATGAGAAACGTGTGCGTATCAACAATTGTGACACGGTACCTCACTGGGTTTTAATGCTCCCTTACGGCTGATGCACATGAGGTGAAATTGAAGCCAAAATCACCAGAACTAATTCGCCATAATTTGGACTCAATATTTTTATATATCACATATATCATATCATATGTCGCAATGAGCTCACTTAAAATCACCATATTTCTAAATTGTGTTTTTATATTTACACGTATTTAATTATAAGACTATATTTATAAGGGACATTTCTTTGATATCAACCCAATATATTCAAAACGTTTAATTTAAATTGGTTAATAGACAAGCTTGAAAATGTCAAATTAGTTATACTCACTAAAGACTGACACAGACGTAAAACAGTAACCAAACCACTATGATGATGATTATTATTATTATTAATACCATCAGTTACATGACACGTGTGTTTGCCTCGGAAGTGGTCGGAGAAATATGAGGAGAAATTAAATGATAAAGAGCAGAGAAAAGAGAACATAAAGCAAAAACAGGATAAATATAATGAACAGGCAATGAGGGCGTCAGAAAAGAAAGATAGGAGAAAAAAACTGAAACAGAATTTTCATCATAAAATGTTAGAATGATGTCGTATAATATTGTGATAGAAATAAATACGTCACCATAAACATGAAATGTTTAACACAGGTAAAGGATTTATAAATTTTTGTAGCAGTAAATTAATACATTTATACATTAAACAATGAATGTTTAAAACTGATTTATACTGATTCTCATTGCGCATGCTATATTTAAAATGATGCTTAATTCAAAGTGATGATGATAAGTTGATGAAATAAAACCACCAATACAAGCAAGATAAATCAAATTGACAGTGTAAATAATTAGATAATTTCTTGGTTTACTTTTGAAACTGTTGAGTTAGAGGCGTGATTACATCCAATTTTGTATGAGTTAATTTCTTTCTTGCAAAATATTCGCTCTTTCGTCTGTTATTCTCTTTTAGTAATTTGTGTGATTTGCATGTCTTTATGATATATATATTATAGATTTCAGGGTGTGCCACCTGGAGTCAGAGGAATTTGAGCGGGATGAAAGCTTATCTTTATAATATACAGATTTTGCAAGATCGAGAGAGGAAAGAAAAGTATTGCGAGAGTCGCAAAAAGACAGCCAGTTGGACTCAGTGCGAAATCGGCGCCAACGTCGTTCATGGGCACGGGTCTCTGCACGTAAGTGGCGTAAGTCCGAATTTAACCACGGAAGTGGCGAGACAGAGGACTTTATCACGCGGCGGCGCAGTGGGAACAGAACCTCATTAATATCACACAAGGATTCATTTATGAAGTGTGAGATGGCTGAAGGGGGAATAAAATTGTAAATAGTGGGAGAGAGAGAAGAAGAAACGAGGAGAGAGAAATAGGAAGAGTCGAAGTTACTGTAATCACGTGCATAGTAGGTTTTTGGTGAGTGTGTAGAAGCCAGTTTGTGATGTTTTAAAGCAAATGAAATGAAGCTATGATCGGATGTGGTGGCATCAGGTGGGAAAGTAAGCAGACCGGGAAGAATTAAATTTGCGGATGAAGCTGTACAAATGAGAAGATCGAGAGTGTGGCCTGAAGTATGAGTAATACCCGAATTTATAACAGAAAGACCCCAAGATTCAAGTAAAGAAAGAAAATCAGAAGCATAGGGCTGTGATAGGGGACAGTCCACCCAGAAATTAAAGTCCCCAAGAATAATAAAATTATCGTAAAAATGTTGGAAAAAATACGAAATAAGGGTGTCAAAGTCAGAGATAAATTGAGAAGATGAGCCTGGGTTATTATGGCGGTAGACAAGCAGTAGGCCCAGCTTAGGCGACGCAGGCAGAAACAGAGAAGTAGCGAAGTACTCAAATGACATTGATGTGAATGAAAGATCAGAAAGTAAGGAAATACTTAGAGAAGAATTAAAAATAACGCCGACACCGCCACCCGAAGTTTTAGAAGAATTTGAGGAGGAGCGACAGACATGCATTAGGTTGTAGGATGATGGGAGTTGGGCCAAAAACACTGGCACATCGCATTGAAGTAGCCATGTCTCAGTGAGAAACAGAATAGAAAGGTTGTGGCGAGACAAGAGATCAGAAATTAGTGAGGATTTGTTGCGGGCTGAGCGAATGTTTTGTAGGCCAATAGAAATTGAAGGAACGGAGGGAAGAGAAGTGGAGGCAAGCGGAGGAGAAGAGAGAGTGGTAGACAATACAGTGGGAGGGATAAATGGCGGAGGACGGTCAGTTAGTCAAAACGCAGTGGAAGAGTTGCAGAGGGGAAGATTACTGGATGAGGGTGAGGAGAGAGGGGCGACAATGGTGCGCGCACGGAGCGATTCACGCACAGCGAGGAAAGAGGGGCAGGTCGATGAGAAAGAGGAGTGGTCACATGGACGCGAATGGCGGGAACAGTTTGCACATTTGACCCTATCGCGGTTTTGACAGGCCGACGATTGATGTGCGCCCGCACAGTAGCCACAAGTCACGGTGTTTTCTACCGGACAGCGATCAGCACGGTGACCCAGGCCAGCACACCGACTGCAATGCACAACCCAGAAGCGGTCGTACACCACACAACAGCGGAGGCCAACGAAGAGCCGATCACCGACAGACTTGATTGCACGTCGAACTTCCGGAGAAACCGCTAGCACTGCATGCGACTAACCCGTTTTTGCAGTGTAAATGAACATTACTTTGAGCTGCGACACAGGGGCGGACGAAACGATGGGGTTTTTCAGGCGTAGAGAGGATATCAATTTCTCGGGAGAAATTGGAGGCACATTTGTCAGCGTAATCTTCGGTAGAAGTGAGGGAGAGCGCTGGTGGACACTCAGTCTTACGTCGTCCAAGCCGTCCTCAAGTTTTTTGGCGGCTTGATTCGCAGCGTCCTCCGTGTGGCAGGTGAGGACTACCCCGCCTGCCGACGTTGGTCGCGCCTGTGCCACCGGAACAGCCTCCAGTAGCTTTTCAACTGTGTCGGTCTTCACAGTGGCGTTGGTAGGCTTCAGGACGACGGCGTAGGAGTGACGGGGGACGGTCGAATATGAAGCAGATGTCTCAGAATGCGGAGCAGATGACGGTGACTTCTGGGATGACTTCATCTCATTCAAGAGGTCGGACTTCAGCTGAGCCAGATGACATTCCAGGGTGGAAGAAAGCTTGTCAATCGACACCTTGCTTTGGTCGCGCTTGGTCGCCGCGTAATCACTCACACAGTTCGGGCAGAGCCAAAACAACTTGTGCTTCTTGACGGCCGTGTGTGCCGCTGAAGAAAGAGCGGCACACGAGGGGTGGAAAGTGCGCTGGCATCCTGCACAATAGATGCGCGCGCCAGAGTTTACACTCTCACCACAGGTACACGGCTGCACAATAGCAGAGGGTTTCGTCGACATGACACAAACACTGAACGTAAGCCAGAAATGGAAAACAAGGACCAAAACCAGGGAAGAAACACAAAAGCACGTCCACTCACGTCGACCACTGGCACAAGACTTCTCACCTATCACACCTGCGATGACAATCAAGCTTCTAACTAAGCTACAAAAATCCAGGTGCCCCTCTGATCCAATCAACTTTCGTGTTCTCTCTGACTCCATCTTTCTGCTTGCTCCTGTGCTTACCCATCTTGTAAATACTTCTTTTCTTCATGGAAATTTCCTAGCATCTAAACACGCCATTGTCTCACCTATTCTAAAAAAACCTTCCCTTGAATCCTCCATCCCCAGCAATTTCAGACCTATTTCTTTGCTTCCTCTTCCTTCCAAGCTTCTTGAGGCTGCCATTCTTCCTCAGCTCCGTCCTTGCATATATTCGGCCCTAGATCCATGTCAATCTGGTTTCGTTTCCGGGCACTCAACTGAAACTCTGCTCCTCTCTCTGCTTAATGATATACTTGCTTCTTTTTCCGTGGGTAATTCTGTGCTTTTCATTTCGCTTGACTTTTCTTCCGCTTTTGACCTTGTGAACCACTCCATCCTCCGCCAGGATCTACGGCATGCCGGTCTTTCTTCCTCCGCGCTGTCTCTATTGTCATCCTATCTTGCTGATCGGTCATTTTCGGTACGCTGTAACTCCGAATATTCATCTTCTTCTCCTATTATTTCGGGTGTTCCCCAAGGCTCTCTTCTCGGTCCTCTTTTGTTTAATCTTTATGTTTCTTCTCTTTGTCCGATCCTCCGCACCTATCCTATATCTTTCCACATTTATGCGGATGATATCCAAATTTATTTCCCTTTTTCGTCCTCTAACAGTTATCTCATTGACCAACTTCTATCCAACATTGCTGCCTGGGCGACCTCCAGAGATCTCCTCTTGAATCCCGATAAGACAGAGTATATTTTATTTCACCCTCCTAGGATATCTCCGAACTGTCTTCATTTGTCCCTCTCCTCTCATATTCGTAGTTTGGGCATTGTCTTTGATCGTTCACTTGATTTCTCCAAACATCTTTCAAACCTTACTCGATCCTGTCGATTCATCCTGCGCCAACTCTACCCTATACGCCGACACATCGACGAATCCTCTGCACTGCTTCTTGTTAATTCCTATATCTTCTCCCGTCTCGACTATTGCAATTCTCTATTTTTTCACCTACCTCAAAAATCTCTTCGATCCCTTCAGTCAATCATTAACCTTTCCTGTCGATTCGTTTTGCGTCTTCCACCTAGGACACCAACCTCTGTACATATTCGGCAACTAGGCTGGCTGCCAGTCCCTTCGAGGATCCATCATAAGCTCTGCTGTCTTGTATATAAACTTCTTCACTCGCCTTCTCCCCCTTCCTACTTACTTACCCTCCTACAGTGTAACGAGCGACCTTCCAGTCGTCGTCCTGTACCTCTTGTTTCTCCTCCTGCTCTTCATGAGTCAAACTGGTCAGCCAAGTCTTTCTACTTTTCTGCTCCCCGTCTTTACAATCAACTTCCTCCTCATGTCCTGAAGCAAAAATCATACTCCTCATTCTCTTCTGCTCTGCAAAATTTTTTGCTATCTTTGCCCACACCTCTAACTCCTCCATTCCGACAGCACTAAATCTTGTTCTCTCTACATTCGTTTTTCTTGGTTACCAGTGTTAATCTATGATGTGATGTGTCATGTGATGTTTGTTACTGTGTAAGATATTTATTTTGCTGTTTTATACTCGTTTTTCTCTTTTTTATCATGTGTGTTATTTTTGCTGGCTCATGTATTTTCCTTCTATGAGCTAATACTCCTTTATATTGTTCGCACCAGTTTATCTCTTTTACGCGCCTCTGCTCTACTTGGCGCTATATCAAATACATGTTTGTTTGTTTGTTTGTTTATGATGTTACATTTTAAGATTTGCATGCCAGGACTTTCAATAGAGGTCATGGTATGTTTTAGAAGAAAAAAATTGCCAAATTAAAAATCCACATAAAAACATTTTCATAATTTCCAAGAACCTACTCGGCATTTTGAATCATGCATTTATATATGCATTTATAATCATGCATTTATGGGGCGAAGTCACTTTTCTTATTTTTATCAAATGAAATGATGCCACAAAATACGGTGAGGTTGGCAATGTTTGACGCAGACAAACATGCTGGGGTACTGGATCAGAAAATAAAATAGTCCAATAGTGATTGTTTTCTCCCAGAAACACATATTTTGTTGGACTTTTGTGATATCTGTTTGCTAGTGCTTGCACATTGGAGATTTTGCATCACAAGAATGCTTACGTGTTTGCTCAGTACACTACACATCTGCACGACATTAAAGCATTTCCCCATTTATCGACGATATATACTTCAAACCATAGACTCCTTTAAGGAGTCTATGCTTCAAACAGATTAACGCACTCAATTGAAAAGACTAGCGGCCACAATTGAGACGTGTTTGTGAAGCAACCTGAGACGACACACTACTGTGCTACTCGTAACCCACCACTCTAATTGACCGCATTGTTATCTATCTCGCTTGAGTCGCCGATCAGGATGGCCAGACGAACTCTCTTAGGAGACATACAAGACAAATGTGTGTCTACGTGTATGTGTGTCTGCGTGTATGTGTGTCTGCGTGTATGCGTGTGTGTGTGTGTGTGTACTGCGTCGGCTTTGGGCGGGCTGGCGCTGTGTCAGTGTGTCTTGTGCTGTGTGCAGTGTATCTTGTGGTGTGTGTTGCGCCTGTTTGGCTTGCCTCGTTGGAGTGCAATTGTCAGCGTTGTTTGTTTCAGTTAGTGTTATGCCGGCTCAGAGCTGCGCCGCAGAGCTAATGTGTTTGGGTGAGGTAGCAACTGACTGAGTGGACCAGTGGTTTAGTGGTTAATGTGGCGCCAATCGAACCTAGTCAAGTGCCGTGTCATGTTGTGTTCTGAAATATGGCGTTATCTCGAGCTTCCTAGAGTGAGAATGTTTGCTAATTGAGAACACTGGAAAATTGCGTAGACATCTCCCCATATCCTCATCGTTCTACGCTGATGCAGTCGTCCTGATCGTTAAGGAGCACGCGGCATGCATTCAACGTTTATTGTGGGCATTTGCTTCCACGGGCTCCTCGAGGTCCACTCGCTTACCCAGCTAGCCAGCTATGAAGAAGGCAGATCTTGTGCCAGCGTGGCACGATGAACACGACGCTGGCAAGCTTGGCGACATCATGCTGTGCTTCTTCAGCTGGAGACTCACAGAGGTCATGACTCACCTCACAAGAAAATATAAATAAAGTATATTTGATAAATATATATGATTCGACAAGCAAGCACGAATATATCGCTGATAGGGACGCATTTGGCATGCTGACTCAGGGGTTCTTATCCGGGGCAGCGAGCCTGGTCCCTAAGGTATGCGAGAATTGAAAAGTTCAACCATGGAATTAACATGAAATCAGTATTCCATTCTTTATTAATGTAAGAAATATAAGTATAAAAAACCTTGATTAGCAGTATTATTTGTCTATATTTAAACGACATGCTGATAAAACTGATTGTTGGAAAGTGAACGATTCAGCTGCTAACTGATGCCAAGCAAGTGTACTGAACTGTAATTTATTAGTGAAGTTTTTCTTTTGTAATATTCCTTAACTTAAAAGTGAATTTGCGCTCCAATAAACTATAGCAGTGGTCTGTAACCTGTGGGAAATTCCCACTGGTGGGGAATGAATGGGTTACCAAGTGGAAACTTTGGTTTTATCAGTCCGATCTCGTTTATTTTCGTTTTTCGTGATTTGATGCCATTGAGTTTGGTGGAACGAATTAGTTCGTTGCATTTATCAGCGCTGTTGTGAAGGATTAGGATTGGCTCATAAGAAGTGAGCGATCAGAGTGACGAATGTGACGGACCACTGTACTCGAAGCTGCACGAAACAAATGTCTTGTTTCAAATTGAATTTTCAACGAGTGGTAAATTTGCTGGGTCGTAGTCTTAATAAATATATCGGCTCTCCAGGACAATGCTAGAAAAAACTGTTCCTATGAAGCATTTCTTGGCTGGATTGAACTGAATTGAATTTCACAATACTTACCAATAGTTTGGTAACAATACTTACTAATACTTACCAATAGACTGTCTGGTATGAATATCATTTTGAGTATATCAATATCAGTAGTGTGGCCTATATGGGTAGTGCGGCCTATATGAGTATATCAATATCAGTAGAGGGCATATGGCACGTGGCACGTGCCATATGCCCTCTACTGGCACGTGGCAGGGCATATGGCACGTGCCACGTGCCATATGCCCTCTTATAATTTAGCAGAAAACTTTGCCCATGCACACAGACAAATGCATTTACGACAAAGTTTTATTACATATGATAGCTTCGCGCTCGCTCGTTCATCGCCGATTACGGCGCCTTACTGGTATGTAATCAAACTAGTTTTGAGATATAAGACTCTCATAAAACATGGGCAAAGTTTTCTGCTAAATTATAAGAGGGCATATGGCACGTGCCACGTGCCACACTGGGCACTGAAAAACGGGTAAAAAGTGTTTTTCGAAAAAGTAGGAGGGCATTTGGGACGTGCCACGTGCCACAGTGGGCACTGACATGATTCGGCTTGGTCTCATCCGCGGCAGGAAGGATGACACTCCCCAAAGAAAAAGCATGTTAATCGGACTTATGGTTCCAGAGATATAAGCCTCTGAAAAGCGTGACCACGGCCGGCCGGCGGGCCGCTCATACTCATTTTTCTAGTCACACCAAGTATGAACTTGCTCGCTTCGCTCGCTCGTAATAAATAGTTGTTTTATTATACATTCTGACAAATATCACCATCTTTTCATTTGGATCGATGCAATTTTCGCTCCTTTGTTTGAAGGTTTGGTAGATTTTTGTGCATAGAATTGAACATGCTTCTAGGCTTTGTGAAGGTTAATTATCAGAAAACACCACTGGACCACTGCTAACACCACTGATAACACCACAGCAAGTGTGCGCAGTAAATTCCGCAGTAAATTACTGGGAATCGAACGCGAATGCTCTCTTGTTATATACATTACTGATGCGACGACAAATGTTGGTGTCATTTGTGAGAGCGCACACAATTCGTACGAGTGAAATGACCAACTTTGCCATTTCTGCCAAATTATTTTTACCGTGAGGGAGAAAAAACTCCTATTGTATGCATATCTGTGAGATGCAGAAACTTCGTCAAATGTCTCTATTTTGACCGGGCAATTAGACACTATTCATCACTTGCCTCGTACAAGTTTTTCAATAAGGCATGTAGTAGTTTGAAAGTTTGCTAAAACACATTTCTCCATTATTTGCTGCATCAATTACTACTAAGCGGGTTTGAGTAGGTCTGGAATGCAGGGTGTAGTGGTAGCACATCAGGCTTCACCAGCGTAAGGTCCGTGGTTCGAATTCCGGCGGAGGAGAATTTACTTGGGCGAATTCTATAATCCAACAGTCCCTGTCAATCCAGAAGTAAACTGGTACCAGATGGAAGTCCTGTGTTGTCCTGTTTTGTCTGTGTGTTGTCCTGTGACACGTCTTCCGTCCTTGTGGCCAGAGCCGTAGCAACCGCCCCCGTACCCCCCGGCCGGGGGGGCCCCGAGTGTTGCCTTCGGGGCCCCAAGTGCTGCCTTCGGGGGGCCCCAAGTGTTGCCTTCGGGAGGGGCCCCAAGTGTTGCCTTCGGGGGGGGGGGGCTCATAAGTCCTCGCAACGGCTCTGCTTGTGGCGCCATAGCATGGAGAGGGTTGGTTCTGCGGTGGCAGCGAGCTGCACGGGACACACCTGTGTGTTCATAAGCCTCGACTTCTTCCGTATAGTAGCTGTCACTTGAGGTCTTTGACCTTTAAACCTTTTTTAATTCGTCATTTGGCACTTGCCACTTTATTAGCAAAATGGCAAATTCATATACACTACGATTGAGGCAATAAATTAAGTAATTTATTATAAATAACTGGTTTCCCATTTCTTCCATTCCGATTTATAGGTATTTTTCCATTTCTGTTGCCCATTTTCTGAAATCTGCCACGAATTTCACGAGTTTGTTCGAATTGCTATGTTCTGACAGTTAACAAATCGCTCGCTTAACGCAATTAGTATGTGTGTGTGTGTGTGTGCGTGTGTTCGTGTGTATATGTGTGTGAGTGCATGTGTGAGTGTGTATGTGTGTGTATATGTGTGTATGTGTGTATGTGTGTGTGTGTGCGTGCGAGTGAATGCATGTATGTGTATGTGTGTTTGTGTTAGCTCTGTGTGTGTGTGCGCACGTGTGTGCGTGTATGTGTATGTGCGTCTGTATGTGTGTATATGTGGGTGTGTGTGTTTGCTTGTCTGTGTGGTTATGTGTGTGTGTGTGTGTGTTTGTGTATTTGTGTGTATATATATGTATGACGTCAGACTGAGCAGGCAATTATTTCTCGAAGCATATTTTATTGTATCTCTCGAAGGAGATTTTATTGCTAGAAAAGTCGTGGCTGGTGGTGTGACAGCGTTAAATTGGATACACATCTACTCGAAAAATTGTGCATTCTCTGGCCAACCAAGTGGAAAATATTGAATCTAGGCGAATCAGCAAACAATTCTGCATATATAATTGGCTCGGGCATATCTCATACAGCAGAGAAATTGCACATTCGCCCACCGAGCCATGCATGCTAATTTGCTAGCATTCACGCCATAATTTATCACAGAATTAATTATTATCTAGCAGAACAGGCCAGATGAAAAAGACGCAAAAATTATAAAGACAGCTCGACAACGTACAGCTCTGGGTCGCTGACATCTTGTCGAAAATGCATTTTGTACGAGCATTGCGTGTTTGTTTTACATGGGTTTTACTCAGTGAATAAGACCAATGTAAAAACGCAACGACTGCCTATTTAGATGTATTCATAATGAAAATACATTCATATTGACAATTGGAATAAAGACAACATTTTATACATTCAAGAAAGGAATATAATTTCAGCTATACATTGTGTATTCTACAGTGGGATCATTTGTCGCTCCCATGGCTCTCATTTGAGGAGCTTGTCAATGCCTTTGTGCTATTTAATTATTATTCAACAACACAGATAGTGCATGCTGACACACAAACACACACACACACACACACACACACACACACACACACACACACACACACACACACACACACACAAGCACACACACACACACATACACACACACAAAATCACACGCACACAAGCACACACACAAGCACACACACACACAATCACACACACACACAAACACACACACAAGCACACACAATCACACATACACACAAGCACACACACACATACAAGCACACACAATCATACACACACACACTAGCACACACACACACACACACATACACACACACACACACATACATACAAACACAATCACACACACAAGCACGCACACACACACAAGCACAAGCACACACACACATACATACATACATACATACATACAAACACAAGCACACACACACACACATACATACATACATACAAACACAAGCACACACACACACACATACATACACACGCACACACACGTCCTATGACAACTGGGTTAAGCATGTAATGAATAAAGTAAATATTCAAAATCACTTCTATGGGACAATAATATTTCCTGCAATATTTAATTTCTTATTCGTTTTCTTTGCAAGTGGATTTGCATTAAAAATATTTTTGTTTTTCATCATATGGAATTTTTTAAGAACTCTCAAAGGGATGAAACTGATCGTTCTCCCACAAAATCTAATTAGCCAAGGCATATCACCTTGATAAGGTACAATCACAGCTAAAATTGCCGATGGTATGGTTCTGATTGCAACAGCTTCTCTCCCACGTGCTTGACAATTCCTCAAACATTTTCAGTATGTGAAAGTCCACAATCCGCGGGGCATCAGCAAAAATACAGGCGGAAAATTTGAATGTAAGAAAAACATTATTCGTCGTGTGTGTCTCTCTTTAAAACCCATTGCATTTCCATCGAATTTCCCTTCCAATCCAATACATTAAAACTAGAGTCTTGATGGATATTTTCTTATTTCTTATTTTCTTTCTTTATTTTTTTATTTTCAACCCTTTATTCTGATCTATCTAATTTGTTCTTGCCAAGCAAAATGCTCTCAGTGTTTTAGAAAATGGCTCATATCATGAAGCAACCCTCAAGCATTAGTGTAGGGGTTCTTAACCGGGATTGCTAGCCTGCTTCCTAGGGGATGCGAGCCTGGTTCCTAGGGGGTGCGAGCCTGGTTCCTAGGGGGTGCGAGCCTGGTTCCTAGGGGGTGCGAGGATTCCTGTTTTTTTAAGAAATGATGTGTTCAACCTATGCATTATATTTTCCTGAAAAACGTAGTTTTGCTCAATCCTCTTAAAAGTTAAAGGTTAAAGGTCTCAAGTGACAGCTGCTACACGGGAAGAAGCCGAAGCTTATGAACACACAGGTGTGTCCCGTGCAGCTCGCTGCCACCGCAGAACCGACCCTCTCCACGTTATGGCGCCACAAGGACGAAATACGTATTAGAGAGGGCCACCTCCCATGAATGCATGACACAACACATGACTGATATATGGTACCATTTTCTGCTGGGTGGACAGGGGCTGTTGGATTATAGATTTCGCCCAATGAAATTCTGCTCCGCCGGGATTAGAACGACGGTCCTCCCGCTTGTGAGGCGGGTGTTCCAACCACTACACCACGGAGTCCATTCACAGTTTCATGAATGTTGTATCATAATCATATGAATGTTGTAAATCATATAATTCATATAATTATATGAATGAATAAATATATATGAATGAATGAATATATATGAATGAATAAATATATATGAATGAATAAATATATATGAATGAATAAATATATATGAATGGATAAATATATATGAATAAATATTATCATATGAATGTTGTATGAATGTTGTACTATGTTCCATATGAAAAGTTGAATGAAAATGTTTTGTTATTACGTCGTTTGTATTTTTATATTTTCGTATAGCAATAAATAATCCAGGTGGTGCGAGAAATGACTGCTGATTCGAAGTTACTGAAATAATGACAATATAATCAATATTTTCCAAATCTACACAAAGACTGCATCTACCGCAACTTGGCACTAACATTAATTAAAAAATCGACCCACCGTAATGTGTAATCATGCATGGTAAATTATTTCTTAAAAAATTGCATGACAATTTGATCGTGTCAATTTGTTTTAAGTTATTCATAGTGGTAAGCCCAGTGGCACTCATACAGTTGTATACCCAGATTTGTTGCCCCATCTTCCCTTAGTCTCGCATAAAAAGTGATAACCACCCTGAATAAACCACCATTGATATTTTTTTGTGTTCATTCATTGATATTTGAAAACAACAAACAACGCCCGTATTTTATTCCTTCCTGTTCTGAAATGGCGCGATAATCCTTCTGGGTTGGTGCCTCTGCACAACGTTTTTATTTAAATTTATCCGAATTGAACCTGAAAAAAAAACCTGTTCTGCACAGTCCAGCTCCGTACTATGACTCAGTATGGACCTACTAGCGACACCTGGTGAGCGATTGGAGAACTAAACTGCTGTCATTGGTCAGTTAGCTAGTGACGTCATGCCTACGTCATCAGTACTTCAACGTGGCATTATCTGCGGCGTCGTTGGCTGAGTATTACATCATCACTGCTCACACAGCTGTTGTGGAAAATAGCTGAGTTTTACTGTAGTGTGTCAGTCGGTCTGTGTGCGAGCGCGTTGTGTGTTTGACGCCTTATTGTTGCTGTTTTGTTTTGAATTTGGGATTGTACTCAAAACTTCAATGAATCGGCGAATTCCAGCTGGTTTTTCCAGCCACTTGGCGTGTTTGGCTGCCGTGTTGTTATGTTGTCCGTTGGCTAGCGCACAAGCTGAACAGCAGACGATCGATGACGCCTTGACGCGTATTTTCAGCGAGTTACCGGCGCCCATTGAAGACAGTATCAGTCATGTAGTTCGTGTCGACTTGTTCAACAACGCGCAAATCTACCCGCGTGTCAAGACATTGCTGGTGCGCGATTTCTTCCGTTTTTTCCAGGTGAACTTGTTACGACCGTGTCCTTTCTGGAAGGATATCGACAAGTGTTCGCAGACCACTTGTCGCGTACGCTGTTGTAAGACAGGCGAGGTGCCGTCCGTGCTGCAGCCCCAGCACTCTGATAATCCGCAGTCCTCGCAGCCAGAGGCTCAGGACGTTGATGAGCAGACAAGCGCCGCCGACTGTGATTCCTCGGAGGAGCAGGACCTGGGCCGCCTGGACACCACTGTGCCGCAGGCACGACGCGACAATCTCGGCCAGATGGCGGCTGAGGATAGCGCACGAGGACAGTTTTGTCAGCTGGACGATGAACGCGACGAGCAACTTGAGTTTGTCGATTTGACACGCAATCCCGAGCGGTACACGGGGTACAGCGGCGTCTCAGCCCGTCGGATATGGGCGGCCATCTACCAGGATAACTGTTTGCGACTAGACACCGTCTACGATCCGCTCAAGGCAGTCTCGTCGTCTCCGTCGGCGACGGCGGCAGCGTCGGGCTCCACGTCCAGATTGGGTGGATTGCAGTGTCTTGAGGAGCGAGCGTTCTACAAAGCAGTGTCAGGATTGCACAGCAGCATCACGGTGCATCTGTGTGCCGTGTCGTTGTTGAGCGAGAGCTGCGGCGCGCTGTCGACTCTGGTGCCATCATCGGCCATGTGGGGCGCCAATCCGGCCGAGTTTGCCCGCCGCTTCGATCCACATACAACTTGGGGCCAGGGCCCGACTCGACTGAGGAATCTCTACTTCATTTACCTGCTGGAACTGCGAGCGCTGCAGAAAGCCGCACCGTTATTGCGAAAGATGTTGTTTGTCGACGGTGATTCAGGACAGACGGAGACGCGTCGCGGTGTAATGGACCTTTTGGACGTGATCGATCAGTTTGATGGTCACTTTGACGAGTCTGTGCTGTTTGTTGAGCGGCCCGAGGCACGACTGGAGTTCTCGCAGAATTTCCGCAACATTTCGCGCATTATGGACTGCGTCAGCTGTGACAAATGCAAGCTGTGGGGCAAGCTGCAGACACAGGGGCTGGGTACGGCACTCAAGGTGCTGTTTTCCGGTCATTTCGATCGGCTGTCTGAAAGTGGTTCCATCGGCGTGTCGGATGTGAGGACGTTTCTTTCGAGGAACGAAGTGGTAGCTCTGTTCAACGCGTTTGGACGTCTATCTACGAGCATCCAAAGCTTGGAAACGTTCAGTCGTCGCAGTGAATCAACAAAGAAACAGATGGATGGCAGGGATGAGTTGTAGCAGCGTCTTGATTGGTGCATTTGCTGCTCGAATCATACAGGACATTTTTTTCTTCAGTTCAACCACCTAACGACTGCAACAGGAGCCAACCCAGGTGTATTATCGCTTCCCATTGTTGCAGTCGCTCCCACCATTCTTGGCAAGCTACCACTAATCTCCACCACACTAAGTGATACCACACCACACCACACCACACCTTAAATACCAAGAACCAATAATGTACAGGACATTCGAGTTGTGTATTTATACAGATCAAGACTGTATTTTGGACTGTGATACATTGTTAGACGGGTGTTTCTTGACACCTGTTCATTTTAGGTCTGCGTTTGTTATTTTGTTCATTTCGTTGTGCGCGCTCAGATTACAGTGACATTTTGTTTTACTTGCAACAAATTGCCAGAACTCATACGAGTCATACTTCTCGTGATGCACTATATATTTATGCAAATTTCGTTATTGAATTGATTTTTTCTATTGTTCAATGTTGGCGAAATCGACAAATGCATTTTTCGTTGTATTCCAATTTGTTGTTTTTTTAACCGTCAGTACGAGCGTGGATTTGAGCTTCGAGGATCAATTCAAATGCCGATTAGCATGCAGTATATTCGGAAAAATCCATACTCGGTGATTCGATATCAGTGGTATATTCGATTTGTCGCTATATTTGCTAGTTTTGCTTGGGTTTATTTTATCCCTTGTTTCAAGCGCGGATTAAAATCGTGTCTAGGTAAAGTTTGGCATCAGAATTTATTGTAATGCCGGATAAAATTAGCGATTTTTATTTATCCGGACCGACGTATGATCCCAATTGAGCATGATGCGACAGGAAGCATCGTCATTATATCCAGGAAACAATAGATCCAACAGACGACATATATATGAGAAGCATGTGCACGAACAGGAATCAAGCTAATGAAGTTGGTTTCCTATTGCAGCTGTATTTATTAGTAAACAGATCGATAAATTCCGCATGAAGGATACATTTGGGGCAGTGTTATATATTTTGTATATGGTAGAGGCATTATGCAAGGATATCTCACGTTAGCAGTGAAACCAAACGATATAATGCACGGAATATAAGAAGGGAGCCAGGCCTTCGCTTCGGTCCCGGCTGTCTTTCTTCTTGTTAGGTTTAGAGATGCGACCTAAAAAAACCGACGGTTTTTTTCCAAAAAACCTCGACAAAAAACACGTTTTTTTTAAGAGTCATGCAAAGAATTCAAATTATGGAAATGATATATTTGGTATGTTAAATGAATTATTTTTTTATCAACACATGAGTTATTCATGCTATTAGTGACCCTATCAAATTTAATCATCATTAAATGTGCACAATATAATTGTTATAATGTGTCTGAAAGCCCTAATATCATTGCTTGCACATTACTGTGCGGCACTTCTATGCACAGTACAGTTTTGCATTCAATTATTGAGTTAATCATTGTATAAGAAAGTGGGGTTTGAGAACCGTTTTTTATGCTAAAATCTTAAACTGTTTTTAAAAAACAACAGGTGGCATAATTTCTTATTATTTTTTAAATATTACTTTTTTCCTACCAGAAATTAACTACGTTGATTATAATAAGTTTCATCATTTCATTCAGCAGATCAATTATTTGCAAATATAAAAGTACAAACACTACAAATATTTACACAAATACTACAAATATACACACAAACTTAGTGTCCCTAATGAGACTACGAATAAAAGCGGGTAGCATTAATAAGAGTGGCAATCCTGACCAGAAAAACGGGCAATATTTTCGTATAGGAAAAAACGGCTGAGGAAATAAAATAAATGTACAAAAAGGTATTTGAACACAAATAACTACATCAAAGAAACCATCATCCATAAAACCAGTTCTAAAAACAGGTTACTAATAGAAAACCAATTAATTTGGTTCTACTTTCCTTGATCTGCCGCCAATTTTTTTCTAAATCTCTGCATCTTCGAAAACCGTTTTAATTTTTTTTTTTTAAACATGGCTTAAAAAAAACAGTTTAAATCAAGTGGTTTAACCAGCCGCTTATACGTACCTGCAGGCTACTTGCTATACAAAAGGTATTTGAACGTACATCAATCAAATCTATCTTACATAGATACTGTTTTAGAAAACATTGTTTCATTAAGAAAGCGTTAGTTTAAATAAACGTTTGTCAAAAAAACACCTGACCAACCAATTAACTTGTCTTGTTCTGCTGTCAACATTTTCTGAATCTGTACATTAATAAAACGAATTTAAAACCAATTTGAAAAACATCATTGAATTTTTTAATAAAAGACATGGTTTCTTTTAAAAGAACACATGATTACTCAATGAATTTGTTTTGTTCTGCTGACAAATTATTTCAAATATCGACATCATTAAAACCATCTTTAAAAACATGGGTTTTCTCAATAGAAAAACCTAAACCACCGGACCCGGATGCACTTTCAAACAGTCTTCTGAGGTATTTATTGATAAATATTCTTGTTTTTTATACTAGTATCAAATTATCTTTGAAATAAGACACGTAAAGATGTACAAAACGTCAATTAAACTCGATTCTATGTACTAAAATCCAACATCCGATGCCAATTGGGGCTAATTCTAAAAAAACAATAAAACTAAAAAAAATGTTTTTTTGCAAAAACGCGAAAAAAAAAGTTTTTTTTGCTTCAATAGTTAGGTTATATAAGACTGGGTTAGGTGTGGTTAGTTAGGCTACGCTAGTTAAGAAAAGAAAAGAGAACCGGGACTGAAGCGTATGCGTGATGGTCCGTAGACATAACATACTTCGCTTCTAAAAGAACCGTTGATTAAAAATCGCTTAAAACCGAATCCCATATCCTGAGTAACAATACCGACACCTACAAGATGTATTTGAGGAGATACAAAAATGGAATTCATAGATGAAAACATACAGAAAAAATGAGAATTATATGGACACATGAACAATAAGCTCAGAGTAGAAAAATTGCTCGGGTTCATGTAAAAATAGAATAAGCAAGCACCTTATAGTTGCAGTCGTGCGCAAAATGCTCTACATAAACACACATGCGCTGCACCACATTGAACTCTAGGCTATGCCATTGTCGGACAATTTCCGGTGCGCCCAACTTCCGGTGTGTGATGTATCAACCTACACACAGCGGGAGGTATATATGAGCGCAAAGAATGATTAGAACAAATGAGGGGTGCCGCAAAACTGTTGGGAACTCATTAAAGGTACATCAAGTGGAGCAGGTTAAGAACTACTGGTATGAACTGATAGCATCAACTGATGTTGATTTTTCCACTGCGCGGCTTGTTGACAGACCTTGGCACGCGCTCGTGAGCAGGGATCGGCCGAGTTGTACGACCCCGAGTCGGTGGCAAGTCTGCCAGCACCGGCACCACCCAGCCTGGCCTTTCTGCGTCACACGGCCTCGTCTTTCTCCAATGACGGCTGCGTCAGCGACGGTGCGGCGAATACAGCTGTCTCCGGCGTCGGTGGTGCGGTCTCGTCGTCCTGTTCGGGCACGCAGCCGCCGACCCGGCTCGACCCGAGTGCGGTGAGTTGACACAGCAAAGAAATCCTCTCGGTTGGTGCCGAGTCGATCACAGAGAATCGGGACACGAACTTATGAACAATGATATCTTTCATCAAACTTCACTACAACCAGCTTACGTCTTGATTGCTTTGTGAAACGGTACAGGAGTGTTTGGACGTCAATTAATTGTGTATTTCTACGTCTGGTCAAGGTTTCATTTCAAGGTTTTGCAATTTGTCGTCCTAGCTTGACTGTTCTAGCATTTTCTGGCTGATTATTCTCATCTAATAGAATACAGTGCAAGTTCTAGAGCTGTTTGTGGGACCGTTTTCCGTTATTTTCATCCTCAATGCAATTCAGGCCGGGAAATTCGTGTCGTCTCAAGTCTCCGGGCTGCTGACAATCATTGGAATAAAATCTTAGTTGATACCAAACATGAACATACTCGAGGGAATACAGGAAGCTGTGGAAAAAGAGACATTTTGAAAAAACTCCACAATTGTACTTTTGCTTCAACAATCAAACTGACTCACTTTCGGTACAATTATGAAGTCTTATTTGGCTTAATTGAAATTTAAAAAGTGATCTTCATAACATTAATATAACTATAAAAGAAAAAGAAAATATTTCCCCACCTACTTTCTTGACTGGTTTGTTTTTTAAAAAATAATAGCTTATCAACAAGGTGATTAATATTGAACCAGCGAGTGGAATTGGCGAATATACGAAGGGAGCGAGCGGCAATTACCCTGAATGCCAG
This sequence comes from Sacculina carcini, assembly GCA_916048095.2. Taxonomy (NCBI): domain Eukaryota; kingdom Metazoa; phylum Arthropoda; class Thecostraca; family Sacculinidae; genus Sacculina; species Sacculina carcini. The sequence continues at coordinate 8,247,340 of OU696572.1, forward strand.
TGCGGCCTTTCAGCGAAATGCGTCAGAGTGTGGGCATTTGAAAGCAGTAATGTACCCAGAGCAAGGTGGGCTGTGCCAACAAAAACACCAATATCAGGTGGCGTGTAAATTATGTAGAAAGCGAATTTCTCGGAATGTTTCAACAGAAAACATGGCGGTGTACCACCATTACTCCAATTGCATGAACTCTATTTCAAGATATGAAAGACACACACACACACACACACACGCATACACACGCATACATGCATACATACACACCCATACACACACAGAGACAAATAGGGTAGACATGGTTATTGCTTCGGATAACAAACAAAAATATTGCTTGTCCAAATGCACCTGCAAAACGCGGTAAGCGATCTAGAAGGGCATACACAACTATGGCTTAACAAATAGAAATGTCGTGTAAACAACAACATACACGCTACTACGCTCTGAAAAGGGGGTCTTACAGTGTGATTGATCACTTGAGTAATTGAGTGGAACAATAAGTGAAACAGACAGCAAACTGCATTTGATTTTGTTAAATCTATTGTCCCGTCTGAATTGGTTTTAAAAAATAGAGCTTTTACCCGACCAGAAATGAAGCTATGTATGTGTTGCATGTTTGTATAGAGATGTGACACTTGGACATAATTGTTATCACGTGGTGCTAAAATTATGTCTTGAATTGTGGTGGTATAATTGTGTTGTAAAATTAGCATGTAGATGTGTACCACAGATGGTCTTGTCATAATATACACACACACACACACACACACACACACATACACACACACACACACACACATAGACACACACACACAGAGACACACAGACACACAGACACACATAAACACACACGCACAGACACAACTGCTCAATGCACTGACACAATTGTCAAATTGTTTAGTGGAATGTCTCAGTTCGAAACTACTTTTTGTTAAGATTAGGAAAAGTTAAGGATTAAATTTGTTCAAGTGGAATAAAAAATCTGGGATTTATGGCTGTTTAGCCAAAATCTTGAAACTTTAACCGCTTTGAGCTAGTTCTAAAAATTTATATTTTCCACAAATATTTTACACACAGGGTTTTTGAAGCAAAAGGAAGCATAATTCCACCCGCACTCATTAAAATTCCATCTTTCGCAAAATAAGTGGCACCCTACTGCACGTTGTTGTTGCGATGAAGACCCAGCGCGATTTTCCAGGTATACTGGCCTTCATTCACAACAGTGGCGAAACAGAGTTCACCAACCATCGGATATCTTGATTGTTCTTCTCAAAGTAAAAACCAAGCTTTTGTTGACAATAATATATGCAATTTTACCAACGAAATTTACCAACACCGAATTCATCAGACCACCAATCAGACCTACTCCTGCTTCTTTTCCTTCTACTTTCTGTTCCCATTCTGTAGCTGTGCACCATTCAATATTCTTTCGTATATTCTTTATCCTGCGTGTCTGATCGTCTGATTCTGATTTCGCGTGATTTGTTTTCCCATTCTTACTTATGGTACCCCATGTGTATGTTTTTGTTTATGTATGTGTGTGTATGTGTGTGTGTGTATGTGTGTGTATATCTGTGTGTGTGTGTGTGTGTGTGTGTGTGCTCCTATGTGTGCATTATGTGTTCTTACTGTTGTCACATGTTTATCTCCATAGTTGTGTTTGCCTTTTTTATTTTGTCGCGCTTCTGTGCATATTAGCGCTGTACAAGTATACTTGTATCAAATACATTGATTGATTGATTGATTTATATCAACATTCGTGCATCCAAGCTATTGGTGGCAACTGTATGTTCTTATGACTGTGTCAGGTGTATCTGCGTGCCCAGTTCAGCTATGATCCGTCGAGAGACACTGAACTGCCTTGCCCCAACGCTGGACTGACATTCAAAGTCGGCGATATACTACAGGTATTACAGAACTAGCTCCTGTATTCGTTCTGTGTTTTCTATCTCCAGCTTCTCGCTTCTAGCTTCTAGCTTGGGGATTTTTAACCGGGAGTGATCGCACATCTAGGGGGTGCGGACTTGGTTCCTAAGGGGTGTGGGGAGTCATGTGAAAATTGAAGAAATATGTTTTGCCTATATTTTAACGTTTTCCTGGGAAAACTTGAAGGAAACACAAAGAAGCTTTAAGCTTCATGAAATAATATTGATTGAAACAGCTTTGTTATTACCTCGCATGTATTTTTATCTTTCTCATATACGAGCTATACAAAGATCTATGCGCTCACTGAAAAAGATTAAGAACAACTGTTCTATCTTCTAGCATATAGCTGCTGAGTGTGTGTGGGTGTGTGTGTGGGTGTGTGTGGGTGTGTGTGTGTGTATGTGTGCATGTGTAAATCATTAGTAATGTATAAGACTGGCGTTATCGAGAAGTGGTTGTCAAGTGTCTCGGCAGCGTTGGTTTGATATGCGGCCAATACACACATGTAAATAACCAGGCAGATAATCTAAACGAGTTTTGCCAATATTGTTTGGCAAGTATCGAAGATAGATATATATCACATTGTAATGTCAAGGAATATTTCATTTATCCAGTATAACACGTATTGAATAGGGGAATATGAAATATAATATGCAGACACATAAACGAATGATGCAGACACAGTGCAACAATTGTTAATAATATACTCATATTATTCATTACGTCTGAAATATTGCAGTCATTCAAATTGAAGTCCATTTAGCTAACAGGATATATGTATTGCTTTATATATTTTTTAATTTTAAATTTGTCCATTTTGTATCGGCTGTGAGCCAGCATTTTATATTGCTTAGTTTTTACTGTTTTTCACGGCGCATACACTTTTTCGTGACAGCCCAGCGTCGTTTTTACTTCACTTGCCCCCTTCCTTGTCATCCTGTTGGACTACAAGAGATACACAAGTAAGACTAGCGACACTGGCTGTTGTGGCAGGTGGTTCGCAAGGACGACGTGAACTGGTGGCACGCCATCAACGAATCGAAACAGTCTAATGTTGGCCTGGTGCCTTCTCCGGCCCTGCAGAAGTTCCGCTTATCCTGCGCCAAGGGAAGCAACTTAAACAAGGGTTAGTTGATGATACTATCAGATGAGATAAATGCGTGTTCTTCAAGATGTGCTCCCCCAACGTAAATCTGCTATCTATAGTTACTTTCATTTCAAATGTGCAAATGAGACGAAAAGCACAGTATCTTTTATATCAACGTTCCTGAATGTCACCTGTAGATGATTCATGATTTTTGGAGGTGTTTTTCATGAGAGAATCTTCATATAGCTAATATCGTTGATATATCCACAACAATAAATGAGTCAATTAATGAATTAATATTATCATATCCTCAAAATTGTACAATACAATGCTCTAACAATTGTCATTTGGTCTGCTTTGTGAATCGTGTTATGTGCAGGCACTGGTCACTACTAGTTCTTAGTAGTGTTTTAGTAGTCTTTTAGTAGTGTATTAGTAGTTTTTTAGTAGTCCTCTGCAAGTATTTAGTAGGCCTTGGTTATGAGTTATAGTTATTTTATGCATCAATCTCTTTATATAATGTCCAAGTTTTATGTATTTAATAAATATACATGTATTAATGTAAAAATATAAATGTATGTAATTAGTTTTAGTAATATATTTTGTTTAGTAATTACTCCTTGAGACAGTAATTCTTGTCATTCAAACGATATTTCTCATTTTGAGCTATCCCAAAACTTTTTTTTTCTCTCACAATATTACATTAACCTGACAATCATTTTGAATATAAATGAATGAATAAAATGAATGAATACAAAACAAATAAATTCTGAAAACAGCAATCACGGAATCAAAAACATTAGCAAATATATCATGATTAATGTAAACACGCTAATACATGAAAAATCGAATCCCTGATAATGTACAGGTGAGGTTTTCAAAATTTGGTGTTCATTTAATTCCCCAATTAGTGAGATATTTTCATGTGATTTTTTGAGAGTTGTGTAATTTTTTTAACACGAAATTAATCGCTAAATTTATGTGGTTTTTAATCAGTCATGCGAGGCAAAAATATTTCCAAAATATTCTCTCATATACCGTAAAACAGTAAAACCGTAAAACAAATATATCATATACATATACCGTACCTGGTTCTTTTTCACCCATATAATATGCCGTATATTCTCAAAATTCTGATCAGCAAGTCGAAACAAAGATCGGCACTCTCTAATTGAACGGCACTACGGGGGAAGGTTTGAAAAATAGAACGACATGCCGCTCGAATAGATGTCTACGGTATTTCGCATTAGGAGGTGTCATTATACGCGCTAAACATTGAGATGAAGCTTTTTTGGAAAAATTAAATAATTTCGCTAATTTCAGAATGCAAGTCAAAATATCTACAAACATCTTAAGCCTTCGTAAGTCCAGGCATGTGGCGAGCCATCAATATTCCAACCGAAAACCATAGAAATAGCAAGTTGTATTTTTATGATATATATATATATATATAATTATTGTATAAGTGGATTGTACCGTGACAAAACTACAAACACTCAGGCTGGCGGAAATATGACTTGTGCAATCAGGTGGGATTTCCCTAGGGAAGATATCCGTCTGTTCGGCACGGGAATGGAGACATGTTTGCGCTCTGTGTAACTCTATTAAACAGTCCACGCGGCCACACTTATTCGTATTGAACTCCCACGAACAGAGATGCACCATTTGATGTCGAACTGAAATCAACCAATCCAAATACGAAATACATCAGCATATACATACACATACACTCAACTTGATTTCAAACACAGCAACGATATTGAATGCTAAAATACAACGGTTGTGACATGGTTAGTGTTTTAGCATGTGTCAAATGCGACGTGAATTTATCGGTAACGTGTAGCGTGATTGAGATTTATTTGTCGAAAATGCTGGTGTTGTGTCGAATGTGGCGCATAATACTAATTGGTTTAATATTTATATAATCACTCAAATATCGCACGCATTATTTTTGGTTTTGCACAATTTGGTTTGTTACGCTCGACTGATTAATATTGCCAAACTAGTCAGCAAAAAATATGTTAATTTCAGAGAGAGAGACAGCGGTTTTCACTAGCAATAATGTGCAATTAACTTGCAATATTATGTCTGCAAATTTGCAATGTGCCAGCTAAAATATGCTCAACTACATATTTCATCAACGCAACAAATACGAGAATAAAACATACACGAAATCGTATAGCCAGAAATGCGACTCAGATGTAGCGATAATTCCACGCGTTCAGTCGCTTTTGAGCCCCCCCCCAAACATGCCCCTCCCTGCACCCCCACATTTCTGGCTCAAGCCTGTTCGTTTGCGTCTGTTTGTTTTTCCTAATATTCCGTATTTATTTTTTGGTCACCATTTGTATGTTTGTTATTATGTATTATATTATATATTTTTATACTATATATTTATATCATAATTTGTATCATTGCGATAAATACCAAGCGAAACATTATTCTCGAGTAGAAACCTACTTGCAAATTTTACTATACTATATATATTTTAGCTCTATTAACGTGGGATATCATTTCGTTTTTTTCTTGCTAGCATTGCAACCATTGTAGACGTTTGTTTAAAGCGCATTTTATCTGCCAGCGTTGAGAAGGACGGGTGGAGATAATGGTTGCTTTCTGTAGCAAATTTCTCATTTGTACGCATTTGAACGGCGCTTGTTTGCGCACCCAACTCGAGACAGTTAGCCTTTATATCGCTATCATAGACACATGAGTTTTCTACTTTGTCTGTGGTCATTTATCTTGTTGTCCTCCGCATTGCAACGCTGAAAACACATTAGGAATTCTGGACTCGAAGTTCTGAAGTTTAGAAGGCAATTTGCTACTCACACTGTCCATCACTAAGTACTGGATGGAAATGGTCATTTCTCTCCCGGTTTTTGGGTGTCTCTTTTATAAATCCACACAAGGTATATTATAAATCCAATTCATTGTATTTTATAAATTCAACACTGCTTTCTTAACACTGCACGCTTCAAAATCGAACTCGTTGCACATGAGGCAGTTCAGCTTCGGACAACTCAGACAAATTGCACATTCACATTCTTTTCAACCAGAAAATTTTGCAGTCGACAACATGCACCAACACATTCAAACAGCTTAACGAGGCGAATCTTTCAAAGCGCCCAGCATCAGCAAATTCGTATTGAGCTGACCACACATTGTGTGTTGTGTGTGTTTTCCGGTCTGCAGGCGGTCATTCGTTTTTCAGTCGCAAGAAGAAGCAAGCGAAGCAAAACAAGTCGGCCACATTGCAGAGCATTTCTGACATTCCGACCTACGAAGAAGTGGCCCGCTGTCGATGTAAGTGCTCTCAAAAGTCCGCGGAATATCGTCTGCTTTTTAGTTGCTCCATCCGTGAATTTCTCACCAGAATCAGAATTGACCGCAGATTCCTCTTCATCTCCTGCCCTCCCTTGTGAGCTGTACTTTTAGGAGCTATATTCTGGCGCGGGTAATAGCTCACTGGGGTGGTGATAGTTCATTAATAAATCCCCTTCAGATTGTAACCAACAATAGAATATGGATTGTATTGGCGCTAGTTCATTTTCCGTCAAAACAATATTGAGTAAATTTTTGTTAACTTCCACTGCCTATTTGACTCCAGTAATTAATCCTATTTTATTTTTTCTGTTGCATACATTAAGGCGGGTTTGAGCATCACAGCTTCTCCGGGCGGTATGACAATGTCACGTTGCATTTCAGTGACGTCTCAGCAGTGGCGGCCCCAGGATTTTTCCGGTGGGGGGCTGAGGGGGGCAGAGGGGGGCTAAGAAAAAAGATGTAGGTGATTGGAAAAACATAAGAAACCACACTCGAAATGTTCATGGTTAGGACTTTGAAGGGCTTAGGAGGATTTGGCAAATTTTGGAGGCTTCAGCCCCTGCAAGCCCCTCCTTCCACCCTAGAGCCGCCACTGGTTCTTAGATTGTTCTGTTCAGAAGTGGAATCCATCTTACGTCCATGTACAAAGGAAAACTATGTCTGATTGTGTGCGTGTCTCTGCATGTGTGTGTGTGTGCGTGTGTGTGTGTGTGCGTGTGTGTGTGTGTGTGTGTGCGTGTGTTTGATCTCATTCCGATTACAGCATTTGCACGGAGAACGCTTGTACTGATTGGAGCTCACGGTGTTGGACGCAGACATATAAAAAAATCGCTCATCTTGTCACAGCCTGACAAGTTCGCTTATCCAGTACCTCGTGAGTGCACAGCAACAGTATCAGCTCATATTTCATTTAGCGAACATAATCAATACCAACAGAGCAAATAGCAAAGTAAAACGCTATGCGTACGGAAAGACAAGTGGAAGTAAATGGAACAACACAGAGTGCGGATCAGAATAGTCAGTCAGGATGAAATACTGAAAATAGTGACATCTAGGGGATGCAACCAGAGTTAGAAGAAGAGTATATTAGTATATATTCCGCCTATTTGCGGGTTATATTTATGGTACTGCGACCTCAAAAAACCGATGTTTTTTTTAAATAAACAACGTTTTTTTGGCAAAAGAAACCTCGACCAAAAAAACACGTTTTTTGTTTTTTTGAAGAGTCATGCAAAGAATTCGAATTATGGAAATGATATATTTGGGATGTTAAATTGAATATTTTTTATCAACACATGAGTTATTCATGCTATGAGTGGCGCTATCAAATTGAATTATCATTAAATATGTACAATAAAATTGTTATAATGTGTGAAAGCCCTGATATCATTGTTGCACGGTACTGTGCGGCACTTCTATGTACAGTACAGCTTTGCATTCAATTATTTAGTTTATCACTGTGTAAGAAAGCAGGGGTTGAGAAACGTTTTTTCTGGTAAATAATTGAAACTGTTTAAAAATACAACAGGTGGCATATTTTTTTTTATTTTTTACATATTACTTTTTTCCTCCCAGAAATGAACTACGTTGATTATAATAATTTTCATCATTTCATTCAACAGATCAATTAAGAGTATAAAATATAAAAGTACAAACCGCAAATATTTACACAAATACTACAAATATACACACAAACTTAGTGTCCCTAATGAGACTGCGAATAAAAGCGGGTCGCATTATTCAGAGTGGCAATCCTGACTAGGAAAACGGGCAATATTTTCGTGTAGGAAAAAAACGACTGAGGAAATATATTTAATGTGCAAAAAGGTATTTGAACACAAATAACTACATCAAAGAAACCATCATCCATAAAACCAGATCTAACAAGCGCCCCCCGTACCTCCCGGCCGGGGGCCCCGAATGTTAAGGGGTCCCGTTGCTTCACATATGATATTAAAATTTATCATATTTATCATGTATAGCCTTTACCTTTTTTCTCAGACGTTTTCACCTGAGCTTGTATTATGTGATTATGTATAATAAATACATTCAATATTTGGTGATTTATTTATAATGGGGGCCCCGAGTGCTGCCTTCGGGGGAGGGGCATAATTCCTCGCAACGGCTCTGCTCATAACCATCAATAACTCATAAGCAAGAGTTTTTCTGAAATAGGTCAAGAGAAATATATTTCTGTAGAATTTGTCTATATAAGCATTATCGCAATGACGTTGCATATTGATGTACATGACCGATCACAACACATTTCCAACACTCGCTATCACAGTGGTACAGCCCTCATTTTTGCAGCAGACAAGATCTAATCAAATTCATTGTCGATTGTGTGTATGTCTGTATGCTAACATGTATGCGTGCATGTGTGCATATGTTTATTTCAGAGTGTGTGTTTCAGTGTATGTTTATGTATGTTTCAGAGTGTGTATGTATGTATGTCGTACACAGAAGCATAATAACTTCGACACACCCTAATGTATGTGCATATGTCAGTGTAGGTTCATTGTCAATATGAGCATGCAATTGTGCGCATCTTTTCAAATTAGCATTTGTGTTTGTGAATTTTGTGTGCGTATGTAAATGTGTGTATACATCAATGAAAAATGCTCCAAGTCATGACTTTCACAGGCTACCTAGTCACTCATACCTTTTTACGTGAGGCATAATGCAGCCTTCCAAAATTGCACTCTGGATCCGCCACTGTATTATCGAGACTTCTTGAAGAGTGTGTATAGCTCTTTGTGCTAAGCGCTACATGCCATCCATCGCTAAGGTTACAAGATCCTATCGAGACACTGCAGTTGGCCTTTACACGCCCAGTGATTTACAAATGATCTGAGAATAATTCTGATCATGTGTTGTGTCTTCTAAGTAAGTGTCATCAGTGTCAAGTGTAAGTGTCAAGTAAGTGTTCTTTGTAAGTGTTTGTCATTTCTCAGCAATTGGAGAAACAATACGACAATCATATTCACCACCGTTTTTCGTAGTCACACGTAGTTACAATAGGATTTGGGAGCCAAAACTTTGCCATAAAGCAGTATTTTCAGTGGAAAAAACGTCAAACGTCTTCATCCAAGTGCTAATTTCATGGGGAATTTTGACACGCATATTTAGACGTATTAGTGATTGTCCTACGGACACGTATTTGTCAAACAACTCGAAAACATAGAATAAAAAATTAAAAAAGCCAGATCATCGCCTGCGGTGCCGTGTTTGGGGTAATTCGCTGAGTAGCGACAATCGCGAAGAGTATACCGATGTACTAACACAAACTCCATTACACATTCGCGTCACACATAACACATTCGCGTCACACATAACACATTTGCGGCTAATGAAGTTGCATCAACACCAGCAGCCGCGTGCATTTGGCCACATGCCCGTGTTGTCGGCGGTAGATGAAACAATATGCCATGTCGTGCATTTCTTATACCCAGGGGAGGCGGGATACGCATTTACCATGTCCTGACACCATGGCTTCATTAGCACGCGCTACATACGCAGCCGTATACGCAGGCGTCCAGGCGTATACAACAGCATCTTCAAAGACAGATCACTATAGCATTAAGCTGACCGCAGTGGAGGATCCAGATAATCTCCAAGGAAGGTGGGGTGGGGGCTGGTACAGATCTTATATAGATATAATGCATCTGGGACCAAAAGGAGACCTGGACTTTTTGGGTCTCCCATGGGCCCATCCCTAGCTGGACGATACCTTTGGTTTGCTATAAGTATAAACTGTGAGAACAAGCCATAAGCTTGTTAAACTAGCAGAGCTGAGCTAAGTTAGGTATCGCTGAGTTTTGAAACCTTAAGCTTACTATGACGTAGCAGTACAAATCAGATGTATCTATACTGTGAATTATATAAGTGAATTGTTATTGCTTGTTGTTGCAGACACGACAAGAGAGAAACGTGATGATGAAATAGATGGTCGTCAATATTTTTTTATATCACACGAAGCAATGATGAAAGGCATAACGGATAAGGACTTTTTGGAGTATGGTGAGTGATTGGGCATCGTTCCGGCAGGAAAATGGTTTTTTCAAGAATTTATTGTTAACAATGCACATGCATATTGTGAATTTAAATCTGCAATGATTTCTGTAATATATATGAAACAACAGCTGCTAAAACAGTCTGTGAAAATATTTTTCAAATTACACAGAGGTACTGGCTCTTTATTTTATGGCTCAAAACCGACTCGCGAATCTGTGTTTATGATACATATAATCTCCTGTGTTTTCTATCCCATTTATTCAAAGACAATACTAATTTCTTCATAATATGTCTGTGAAAATTACGCAATATACCATTTTACTGGGGATTACTTGTAATGGACGCAATATATTATCAGTTCTTGTATCAAATTGGCCGCGGATCTGTGGGATGAGCAAAAACGTCTTGCACTAACGTGTTTGTCTGCAGGTCAGCACGAGGACGCCATGTACGGAACTCGTCTGGACACCATTCGCAGCATCCACAACAGCGGCAAGATGGCAATTCTCGACGTAGAAGCCGAAGCTCTCAAAGTGCTGCGATGTCGCCAGTTTGCGCCGTTGGTTGTGTTCATCGCTGCCCCTCGTCTTCTTGGAGTGACAGAGGTGAGGTGAAGCTCTTGTGTTTGTTGCTCTGCACCACTTCTATCTAAGTTGTATCTAAAGTATGTAAGTTGTATGTGAGTGAATGGTGGGTTGTAAGTGAGTTCTAAGTGGTAAGTTGTATGCAATTAAGTTGTATCTAAGTTCTATCTCGAGCTGAGGAATTGGAGGGCTTCATCTGGTGTGGACTATTTTGACCACTCAAATGGAACTTAATTTGGCTGTAGCTTGTCTGTACTGTACTAATGTAGTATTTACGGAACAGTAACACGTCTTAAGTGCTTGCCTCCAGGCACTTGAAATCACACGTCTCATAATTTTCAGCATTAATTACAGAAACAATTGCACAGCCAGCTAGGACATCGTGACATTGACATTGTCTGTGCCTTAGTATTGATAACTGTTATACTTTGAATTCAAACACGTTCGACTGGTGTTGACTGAAACTGCACTTTGAAGGTGCGTGGGCAATACTATTCGTGGTAGATTGACAAATTGACAAACTTCGCGGCTGGAAAATTGACGTGACCCGATAAAGACGTGGGCGTATGGACGAGTGTGTGTGTGTATGTGTATGTTTGTGTGCATGTATTTTATATTTTTCTCTTTTGACACACATACAAATGTATTTACAATCATACACACAATAGATAGCACTGCACAGGCACACACGCACATGGACGCGCGAGCGCCGTATTTACAGATCAGTTTAACGGCCTGGTGATGGCTGCCGCGTGCGACTGCCAGACTGACCCGCTGTCTGAGCTAGACCATCTGGCGCGGCTCTCTAGAGCACTCTGTAATCCGACGACCTATGATAATGATAGGACCATCGAATGTGGCCCCCAGCACGCCGGTTGTTTCGACTACCAGCGATGCGAAGTCATACCGCCAGAAGGCGAGCTCGGTCCACCTGGTTGGCTCTCTGGAGCTGACCGTTCAGCCGGTGCTCTGACGTACTCGTGTCGAGGCGTTGCTGAGTGATGGGCTCATCTAGGTCGAAAACCCGGCAAATTCCGCTCACAAACACCTCCACAGGGAGCGCCAGGGGACCAGGTCTGTCATCGCGTTGGCGGTTGATTATATGGCTGACGAGATCACTGGCGGCTTCCATGGATGCGATATGAGCAGGTAGCGCCACGTCTTGCCCCGATGTCACCCAGAGGAACGTGCAATGCTGCTTGCTGCCATTGTTCGTCGTTCATGTAGACGTAGCAGCAGCTGCCAATGACCGATCAGAGGCTCTCGTTGATGGTGATGGGCTGTGGGGTCGCCCTGTATACTGGCGCTGCTCTCCTCAAGTGCATGGCCCGTGGCACCGACGCGTATCTGCTCAGGAAGAACAGCGCCGGGTGCGAGCCGATGTTGGTGGTGCGCCTGATGAGCAGCTCCAGTTGGTGGTGAATTTTGCCCTGGGTTTCCTGTATACCTACCGACTCGATGGGTATGCCGGGAAGCGACCCCGTTGCCGCTGGTGTGGAGATGGCTCCAGGCAGGTGTGTATCGATCAGCGAGTCGGTTGTGTCGTTGTCTGAGGGTCCCAGCCCGATGACCTCGCACTTGGTGGTGTTCAGTGTTAGGCCGAGGTTGTGCAGGGCTGGGACGAGACGCCTGATATCTGATTGCACGGCGTCTGATGGTCCTCCTATGGTGGCGTCGTCCAGGTACCAAACGTTCAGCGGTGGCCCAAGTTACTGAGCCACCGGATCGATTGTGAGGTCAAGCAGGACGCGACCGAGGGGGTTACTCTACTGCACCCCACGGCACGAGCAATCACGTCTGGCACCGTGGAAAAGCGATGTGGATTGGCCGTATGCGTATGCGACAAGCGGCAGTGCAGCTGGGAATCGACGATTCACCACATCCAGCAGAGTGCGGCGGTTGACGCAGTTGAAGGTGATGGTCACGTCTAGCTTGATCAGAACGTGGCGGCGCCGCCCCTTATTCACTGAGATGAAGTCGCGCATTGCGTTCACGGCCGCTTCACATCCCAGTCATGTGCAGAAGTCTAGCTGTACTGGACGTAGATCGTGCGCCTGCGGCGATGTCATTTTTCCGGCTACCAGTTTACTGGCGGAAGACGCTGCCCACTGCTATTGGGCGCAGACCTCCCGATTGTTTCTGAGGGCGATGAGGCGTGCACAGAAGAATGCACTCTTTGCGTAATCGGGGATCCGACCCTGTGCGTAGCAGTTGTAAAGAGCAGTGAGCGTCTTCAGCAGCTTGTTACCAGCCTCCACGGCTTGTGGGGCGAAGAGCTGTCGTAGGTGCATTAGCCGGAGACCGTCTAGTCCGCCCGACGAACTCTTTGGTAAAGCGTTCACGTCGGTTTTGATGTCACTTTCATCGAAGCACGGTTCTTGTGGCAACTGATCCTATGACCACTGTAGCTCGCCCTCGAGTGATGGCGGGTGTTTGGCCTCCAGCGCCCGTGTCACGTTTTTGCTGACACCGGCGACGTCCGATGCCAAGATGCGCAGAGCCCCGCGAATGTCGCCGTCAGCGTACTTGGCCCTCACACTGAGAGACATTGCGACATCCTCGCTGTGCTGTTCCCGGCGTGTGTGGTGATGATGTGCACCGGGAGGCGATATGATCTCGGTGCTCAGAGGGCCTGCCGCAGCGTAAGACAGCAGCCACTACCATGATGCTGGTGTGCGCTGCTGCAGTGCCGTCGTAATGCGCTCGGCGAGATCGGCTGCAACACGGTGACGCAGGGTGCGGGCACATGCTGCCGCACGTGGCTCCGCTGCGGCAGAGAAGTCAGTGCAGTGACGAGATTGTTCGGTGTGTTGTCGTTAGTGTGGTCGTCGTCCGGTGGATGTATGTAGTAGCACTCTGTCTGAAGCCGTGTGCATCCCTGACAGTACCACACCGGCTGTACGTAGGCTTGCGAACAAGTAACCCCCATACATGTGAGGTGGTAGTTTTGCTCGCAAGTCGCACACGATATCGTGCATTTGTAACCACTGGACGTACTACAGTGGGCCCACAGCCGCTGCGGAGATGTAGAGACGGGTGTTTGGCGATTAACTCCGACGGCCAGGTAGTTGGCCAGGTGGCTTCCAGCGCAGATTATGTCGGTCGGCGTCAGTGGCTTGTTGCTGCCGTGGTTGCATCGGATGCAACTGTCTTTATTTCGGGTGAAGAAAATTGTCCATTCCGGGCAGATTGGTGTGCTGGTTCCAGCTCTCGCGGTAGAGTTGCACACAACACAAACCGCATTCATAGTTGCCATATTTATTTACACATACGGCTGTGTACACACGGGGTATATTCATATGATTTGTAAAACAAAATATGCGGAGTTCGCTGTAACGTTATGGGTGGTCGATAACTAGCTATGGCGTGAGAAAAGACTAGAGGGCATAAGATTGACCCACGATATACACGAACAAAAACTGACAAACGCACACTCGCTCAACCGTTTTTTTTAATTCGGGGAGATTGATAGGACAGAAGAAATCTGCCGTTACAGTGGGGGCACCAACTCTGCTGAATTATCGCGCCCCCACCGGTCCTGACAGTAGTATATCGAAGCAGAGGGTCCGCTTTTAGTCGCCTCTTACGACACGCTGCGGGTACGGCGGCAGTATTATTTTCCCCTGATCGTAGAGACTCGCTCAACCGCCTAACCGTTGCCGCCTAACCTACATGATTGATAATGACTAGGAGACGCACAATGAACACTGGCACACTGGGATATATACACTCACCCGCATGTGACACACACACACCGCTCAAGCACCGCCGCCATGTTTGATTGTGACAGGTGTCGCGGCAAACGTGTAAACACGCAACGGGACACTGACGGACACTGACGGAATCACATGGGCAAGTTTGAATGTACACTGCTGGAAGTACACTGGGGAATTGCGGGAGCTGGGACAACTTTCTTCGACGAAGGATATAATTCGACTGTGTGTGTGTATGTGTGTGTGTGTGTGTATGTGTGTGTGTGTGTGTATGTGTGTGTGTGTATGTGTGTGTAGCTGGACAGTAGTTTGGAGCGGCTGGTACGCGATTCGGACAACATTCGGGCCAATTTCGGACACACGTTCGACTTGACCCTCGTCAACTACGATATTGAGAGAACAATCACCACGCTGCAACAGCACCTGGAAAGTCTCAACCTGGTGCCTCAATGGGTGAGAGAGAAGCCAAAAACTCCATAGTGAGCCTGACTCAGTTCTCACGAGTGGTAGAGTCATGCGGAACCAACTGGATATCTGTGGAATTCAACAACTAATTTTATCAACAATAACTTGGGGCAGTGCTGTAGCATGTAGAGAAAAGAAATACGGTCTCAACACTGGGGTCAGTTCAAAATGGGCTTGAGCAATAATCCAGTAAAGAATGGAAGCGGAATTCTGAACGGTGTCATCACAAGTAACTGATTTGGTTGCTATTCACTGTCAACTAGGCAAACCCATATTCTTTGGCTCATTTCAGTCTGGAAATATTGCACACATTGGCATAGTAACGATCACTGTGCTTGTTGTTCCAGGTTCCTGTTTCATGGCTGCAATAGACTTCTCAACTGTCGTCACACACCCACCGCTCGGGGGCTATCCAGTTTGCGCAACCCTGTCTCACACTCTTGCACTTTGGCATTTCTGTCATCCGGCGCTGTTGCTGGCTGGTGAAACTGAAAGCATGCGGTCTGTGTGGATGACTTGATTGCATTGTGTGCTCTGGCGTCATTTATCAGCACTGATCATCTTCACACAACACCAACCTTATCAGACCAATGTATCGTGCACAATTTTTTTTATTAGCAGCTTACATCTTTCGAAGTCTTCATGTCATATTTGCTAACGTGCTGCGTGTGCGTGTGTATGTGTGTATGTGTGTGTGTTCATATCTTTATGTGTGTATGTGAATCTGAATCAATTTGTTGCTACCTCGTTTTTTTGGTCTCGAATATTGAAACTGAATATGTCATTGAAAATCGTACAGTCAAGAATGTTAATTTGATTTTGTTGTCATTCTTGACTGTAGGATTTTCAATGGCATATTCAGTTTCAATGTGGCTGGCCTATTACTTGTGATCTAACTGACTCATACAACTGGACTGTGAGCAGCTGTCCTAACTTGATTAGGTATTCTCTGTTGAGTTGTCATGTTTGCAAAGCTCTCTTCTATAGATTCAATACGAGCCATTACAACGAGAATATAAATGGATGCGGTTAAATACTGCTCTAAAACATGGCGGAGTACAATCACAAATTTTGATGATTTCCAGACTAGATATCAGTGAAATAATCAAACGAGATTTACATCCTCACATAGTATTTACATTGTGTGTACACCTCTGAACAACTCTAAACCTCTGAACAATAAGATTTACTTTTTGATGAATAGCTTATAAATCTTTAGACGTTTGTGATTTTAACCAAGTATAATTTTCGGTTTTATCGTATATTATCGAATGTTCAATGGCGGATCGATAGTGTAGTTTTGGGGGCTGAATTTTGGGGCCATCAGTCATGTACATGCATCATTATGCAACATGTTTGCGATAATGCTTGCGATGTTGCTTATACCAACAAACTCTACAGAAAAAATACTTATTTCTTGACCTCTTTTTTGAACCTCTTGGTTATGAGGAGTTGATGGAAACATTTTTGAGGGACTTCAGCCCCCCGAGCGCCCCCCTCCTCTGGATCTACCAGTGCTGCCGTTGTAAGTTTCAGTGTACCGTTTTCTCCAGCACATAACACTACGCACGCGCTTTGCTCTTCTTATGAACTCACTATCGGCAGGTTTCTGCATTTTTCGTGCACTCGACCTCCATGCTAGTATAATTGCTCAGTTAGAGGCAGTTATATCTCTTATGAGTGCTACATGCACATATGTAACTGAGCTGTGTCTTGATTTTCTGCGTGCATCTTGGCCACACGTTGACCGTTTATAGCGGTGTTTGCTTTTGTCTAGCGATATTGCGTGCCGGGAATGTCTTCTAATGATATTTCGCTTCAAGCAATTCCAGTCAATGTGTTTTCTGGTTTTGTGCTGCTCTTCTCTACCGGTGCTGTATAGATTATCAACGAATATGTGGATTCCAAGATTCAGCTGACAGATGATAGAAGCTATGTGTGCTGTGTGCTGCTCTGGTTAGGCTCTCTATGAAGCAATCATCAAATTTACTAGCATTTGGCTCATCTTGGCGCAGACTTGGTCGGAGCTATACACTGTACACTCAGACTGGGTTATACGCTTTGATGATGGAAACGTCTTTGAAGTTTGATTCCAAGTGAGTGCATAGCGTAGAAATGCTACTTGTCGACATTGACTTCAATCAACATTTCAGCTTTTATTCCAGCTTGAGTTGATCTCAACATTTCGAGAAATTCTCGTACAAATTCTGCCATCAGCGACATTTGTATTTTTTTGTGATATTATGACGTGTTTAATTTTGCTCAATATATCCCTCTAATAGATTCGATTGGTAAATTATTAATAATTTTCTGGAATCGGTGAAAAGTCTGAATTATTTCTCATAATTAATGATTTATTTAAAGCTTTTTTTGCTTGTATTGGATCTGACGTAAATTATAAAAAATTTGCGATCAGTTTTCATTATTATTCTTTTATTTGATCAAATTTTTAAAATGTGTTGTGCTATCACTATCGAGTTTGAATGGCACATTTTTTTCAGGAGTAGGTTATAGAGCTTGTTTGAATATAATCCCAAATTTCACAGAAAGGATAGCTTACAATTGGATTGATACCTTAGAATTGGAATACACAATCGCGCAAGTATTTGTACATTACGTGTGAAATAATAATTCGCCGACACTTTATAAGTACTTCAATGTCCTGCGTTAAATGGGTCCCTGTAGAGCAGTGGTCGGGCATATTCTCCTCTGATTCCACTCTTCCTAATACCGTCAACCTTTCATTTTCCACAGCAGCGCTGATTAATCAAATAAATTCAGTTGTTACCAGAAATTGAATGTCAGGACGCCACTAGAGACCAAAATATGCCAACTGGGATTGATAAAAACCCAAATTTGTCCTTTTGTTCGACCTTTAATTTTCCACTTGATAACTTTTCCATTCACCACTAGTGGCGAATTTCCCTGCTCAAGAGCTATGTGGTCAGCATTCCCTGATTATTCACTGATTTTCTGGTCTCACAGATACGGTAGGAACCCAGTTGTTCAGCAAAATTCATTTTTCTCCAATTTAGTTCGCTGTGAATAGAGCAAAAATTGAATGAAAATACTTATTTCCATTCTTGGGGCAATTAAGCAGGACAAAGTCGCAGGGAAATTACCCCAAGTACCTGGGGTGAATATCCGGGTTAATTTACCTGGGGTAATTTACCTGGTAAAAGGAAGTTGAGCCTAGAGTGCGTGCCGTTACACGAGGGGGTAATTTACCCTTGGGCGAAATTATCAACTTTTCGGTGATAATGGAGGGGAATAATCTCCATTGTTTTAGTTTAGCCATTTATATCAATACTGGAAACATGTTGCGAAAGGGGTAGCATGCTTGACGCGACCTGCTTAATTGGGTAACAGGCTGGAAAAGTTGGGAGCCACTGCGATAGAAAGACGGCTAACATTGTGGATCTGATTGTGACCACTTGTTCAGACGCTTATTAGCTTCTTATTATTTACATCTACTGGTGAAGAACAAATGCAATTTTTGTGTGTGCTTGAAACCTGTTTCCGTGATCGTATCAATGTCACAATGCACACTGCTTAGGCACTATTACAAGTGTTGAATGCATTTATTGTGAATTTATCTGGTGATGTTGTTCGAGTGGTTGGCGGTTTGTTGAGAAGTTGCACGGTGTTGATCGTGTCGAATTGTTGGCGTCAACACATTCTCGAACAATCTCCGCTTTTACGTCTGTTTGTGTTGTGTGCAATAAATTTCAAACTTCTTGGCTGTTTGTTGGTGCTGAAGTTTGACCTATGTGTCGAAGCCGTGAAACAAAACCAATCAAGCTTATCTAGCATTCATCGAACCGAAATAACTATCGGAATAACAACAAATTATGTTTCCGATAGAAAAATATAGCAACGCTCAAGATAGTAAAATTGCTACAGTATATATGTGAATTTTACGGTAAAGCTTGTGGCCAAACATCATTCCCAAATTCATTCAATACCATTTTGAATACAATAAATCACAAAACAGCGAAATAACAAAATATCAGAGACAAACGCAGTTAATTAAACCAGGCCCAGATCAAGTTAACTGGTCAAGTTAGTAAATTAATAAACAAGTATGTACAACTGAGCAATGGAAATAGAAAAATGTCAGCGAAACCAGGGACAATAGCTAGGTCACTCGTCATCAGTCTAACTCCAATCTTGCGTCGCCCCTGCCATCAGCAGACTCACCACACACTAACGGAAATACACGTCGTATCCGGGAGGAAAGACCAGCCAAACGACTCCCAGTGATATCTCGTCGAGATCCCAGATAAAACAGAGATCATCTCTCTTAGCACTGTGGTCTTTCCAATGGATTTTCACACACCATCTCTCTCTCTCTCTCTCTCTCTCTCTCTCTGTGTGTGTGTGTGTGTGTGTGTGTGTTTGTGTGTATTTGATTGGTAGTGAAAGTTTGTCCTTCGTCCGCCTCTGTTGTCGCACGTGACATTGACATTATTCCATGTCCAGAACCCTGCGGCACCACTCTCTCCCTGCGGCATTGTATCTCTCTCTCTGTGTGTGTGTTTTTACGCGTGTGTTCGTGTATGTGTGTACCTTAAGCACCAGAGGCTAGGATTACAGCTACACATGCAAAAAAACATATTTGAAATTATATGAACATACATACAATTTGCAAACCCACTAATGAACTAATCACACATACTGCGATTACCCTATCACCATAGTGATATCTCATAACCTTGTGATATACACGGACACAGTGTGTGTGTTAACTTTTGGTGACGTAAATGCCCGGATACACACACACACACACATACACGCATACACACGCGCATACACGTCGCATGCTACTGATAATGCGACACCTCGTGGCTCAAGTGAAAGGCTCTTTGTGACCGCGTGTGTGTGTGTGTGTGTGTGTGTATGTGACCGCTCGAGGGCGTATTCAGTGTGTTGATGTAGCCTTTTGTGTCAGTGTGGTGTTTGCCGTGGTTGGTGTTGTGTGTCGGATTTTAGTGCTCGCTTAACTTTGATAGTCGCGCTTTCACAGATGTGTACGGTTTAGCCTAGAGTAGATATTGTGTGTCAGTTAACCTGTTGTACGTCTGTGTGTGTGTGTGTATTTTGTGTGAGTGATTTCCAAGTGTATTTGTGTGTCTATATCCTGTTGAAACAAATCCAGCAGCGACAGGAACTTTGTGCGAATTCTAGTGCTGTTACAGTGTCTTCTGACTAAGGATTGCCGTTTAATAGATATTCATTCAGGTGAGTCCTTTTAGTAAGACTATATTTTCAAGGTGTCTCTCTCTCAGAACTTAGTTTTTGGGTATTTAATTGTGAACTTTGACCTGAAATTTGTATCGCGATATTTGGAACATTAAATATGTCAACATATGTGTTTATCCAGTTAACTGGCCTTTGATTATTCTAACATACATCGGTTTTTCGTTAATTTTTTCGTGTCTTTCTTGATTTGAATTCGAGTTACAAGTGGAAATCATCGGTGTTGAAATGAGATGGTAAACAGTACAGATCAGGTTTGAATGCGTGTTCGCTTTTGCCTCTACGCGACAGGAAGTGAAATTCGATGTTGAAGGTCATCCGAGTACATCACCTATACTCCGTCGCCTATACTACGTTATATGAGGGTCGTGTTAGTATATCCTTATTATCCTAATATTTGCTGTATGAGTAGATGAATCAATCTATCGTCTATTTATTTTAATGCTTTTCTATATCAATAAACTATTGTACAAAAATGAGCAACGTTCGACAAGGAAGAAGTGTAGAAGCGAAGTTCGCGTACAAAAATTTAGGCATAGTTAAATGATCAAAAGCACGCGATTTGAAGCGCGATAAGTTCCTTAATTAATTAAATATTTAAATAAATATCCATCAAAAATGTTATAATTACTCCTAACTCAATCAGTTTGTTCTTAGCATTTAAAAATGTTTTATTCTACACCGCAGCCGCTAAACAGATAACGTAGCTAAATACATATCTAACAACATAAGCTACAGTCGAAACCGCTGAATATCAAGAGGGTTAATGTCATAGTTCGGTTAATGTTCGGTTCGGCATATGACGCTTGTCTATATAAATGATGTTGTTTATTGTCATACCCTTGTGATCAGTCAGTCCATGTTTTTTTGTGTTTGTCCATTCAGTCAAAATCATATTCATTCTTAACGCTTAGTGGCAGCAGTGATGGGAAAGCGTACTGAGTTCACGCTGCAGGATAAGTTGCAAATCTTGGACCAGCTCAAGGCTGGCTAGAAGCAAACGACCATTGCAAAGGACCCCGGCTGCGATCAGGAAACAATCTAAAAAATCAGGAAGAAAGAAAGAAATTCGAGACATTGCGGTGATCAGCAGCAATCCGAGTCGGAAGCGCAAGAGATCGAACAATTTTTCGGAGGTGGATGAGGCGGTGCTCATGTGGTTCCATCAGATGCGCGATAAAATACGCCCGTGAATGATGCGCCTCTTATGATGGAAAATGCTAAGAAGTTGGCGGTTGAGATAGATGAGGCTTTTAAACCGTCAATTGGCTGGCTCGGCCGACTGAAGCAGCGGGTAAACATGAGATTCGTGAAGGCCAAAGGGGAAAAAGCGGCGGCGATGAGTTGTGATGAAGCGATGAGAAAGCCATGTGGTGGGGCAAAATAATGGATGACAAACGTGTTGTCCAAGGAGCTGGACGGCTATGCGCCCAGGGACATTTTCAATGCAGAAGAGACAGTAATGTTCTTTAGAGCGACGTCATCAGGCACTCTTGCAGTAAGCGACACCAAGCCGGCGAGGGACAGGTGTCCAAGAACCGGTTGACGGTGCTTATGGCAGCAAACAGCAATGGAAGCGAAAATCAGGCCTATGTAGTTGGCATGCTCCAAAAGACTGGACGGAACTTCCCTGTCGTACTTTTCCAGTGTCAACGCTTGGATGACTCGAAAATATTGAGACTCATTTTGAATAACGTTGTCCGGGGTTTTAAGAGTTGTTAGCATTGGATGCAGAAGTGATGCTGAGATCATCAGCGTAGTGAGAAGAGAAGGAGATGATGGCGGCGACTATGATGACGAGGCGGCTGATGGTGTCAGTGGGATTGACATGTCACACCCCACTGCGAAGGAGGCGCATGCAGTGATGGGCGTCATTCTCATCTACTTGGAGAACAATTTTGCGGATTTGGACACTGGTCGTTCAGCAGCAATGAGTAAAAAATAGATACAAACTTACGGAGTAAACGCAACGCAACTTTCATTCACGATTTCTTCATGAAGCAATCACTTGCGTACTGTGCATTATTCTTACGTTTCCGATGCTTATAGAAATAAACCGACTCATAGACACAAGTTTGGAGCCGTAAATTGGCCTAAAAGGTTGAGTTCGGTTAATGTCATACTTTTGCAGATCCCGAGGGTACGACATTAGCGGTTTCGACTGTAACATAGAACATTCATAAGCATACATAGAAAATACACATATAGAACATACATATAGCAACATAAGCAACATAGAAACATACCTGAACGTAGATGTTTTCGTATCAGTATATTGCGTTACTGGTAGAATTGGTGTGTTTTTACAAGTTTGGCCTTTCTTGCTGGTGGCGAATTTCCTCACTGACCCGAATCTCCGTCTACTGTGGTTGGTTCGTAGTAGTGGCGGATCCAGTGTGCAATTTGGGGGGGGGCTGAGTTATGTATGAGTGACTAGGTAGCGTGTGAAGGTCATGACTTGGGAAATTTTAACGATGTATTGTTAATGATACACACACAATGTGGCAATATGCTTTGCGATAATGATTATATCAAATTCTACAGACAGATGTTGTTCTCGACTTCTTTTAGTGAATCTCTTGGTATGTAAATAACTGCTATGTATTGTGTACTTCCAATCTAAGTCGATTACAATGGTGCAGCTGACGAGTTGTGTCAATGCTTCTTGCAAGTTTGTTGTTGTCCAGCATTTGCAAGAGTTGACCCACATAGGCCAACTCTGAAGTGTGTTGAGATCCAATACATACATCTGGTAGAACACTTTAGCTGTTTGAGACTGCTGGATGTTTTTTTTGACAATATCTGTGTTGGAGGCCATAGGAGGAATATTTTCAAAGATCAGTTACTGCCGATATTGTTATATCAACTTTCTCTAACGTTGAGTCTTGCTGCTTGAGAGAAAATGAATGTCTCCTCGTCGAATACTCTTAACCTCAGAGCATGTGTGACTCTTTTACACGAAGTTTTTGTTAGTTATTTCGTTTGCTTTGTTTTTGTTTTGCTTTATGGTTTGCTTTTACTATTTTCTTCTATCTTTTTTTGACTTTGTGTAATTCATATTTTATTTCACCTTGCTCAATACTTTCCGCTTGAAACTTTGTTTATTCACCTGGACAATTCACCACTTCCAGACTGATTTGTTTCGTATTTGCTTGTGCCTGACGTGTTTCTCTTTATTATCGCAGTTGTAAGTTGCTATTCTTGCAATCAGTTTAGTAAAAGTCTCCTCAACATCTCTGCTTAGTGTTCCTGCCTGTGTTCGTTTTGTCTGATTCTCATAAACGATATAGTTGTACACATTTGGCTACTTTTAAAATGGAGCTTCTTCTAACTTTTCACCGTTTGTATGCACTTACTCAACTGTGTGATTCATCTTTCATTTCTGACTTTCCTGGCCTCTCACTGGAGGGCGTGACATATCATCAAATGAATCGGCACACTCAATGGCGTAGCTAGATCGCCCGGGGCGGTAATTTTTTGACAACCCTACCATGTATGCTTGCGGATCACAGCCGCAAGAGACTGTGCGCTTCAACACGACTGTAAGAGAATCAGCAAGTATGTCCATACAGCTGAAAAGACGAAGCTTTAAATGTGCATGTTTCCAATCACCTAATCGGATATCATAATCAATCCTGCCTTCGTTCAGTTCTTAGTTATTTTAGATTAAAACAGCAAATATGTGATGGTATATTTAGAAATGCGACTCAGATATAACGATAATTCAACGTCTTCAGCAGTAATTGTGCTCATTCCCTGAAGTGTGCCGCATCCCCCTCACGCTATGCCACTGCCCACCCCGAAATTAATTTAGAAGAACTGCATTTCGACGCCCGTTTCTCGTCTCTACACTGATCACTTGTGGATAACTCAAGGAAAGTTTCGACAAGTTTTCAAACGTTTTCCGTTTTGCCGTTCATCCGCAGAAAGTCAGTCAGTCAGTCCATTTCAATGCTAATGAAATTTTCCAAGTACTCTTCAAACTTACGCGCCCTGCCACCGTGCAAAGAACAAAACAAAAGTACTGACAAACTTCGTATGGTTTGGTATCGTGTCATTTTGTGACAAGTTCATCAGACAGCCAGTAAAAGATGCGCCCACTTTTCATCATCTTGCTGAGTGGAACGATATCGTTGAACAGGAACAGTGGCAGTGCCAGCATTTTCCAGTGTGGGGCTGAGGGAAACGATGTGGAGGCTTGGCGAAACATAGGGTGACCCATATTCCGAATCTCTAAAAAATAGGACATCTGCGCGCGCGAAAATTGACCTTTCTATTGAAAATTGACGTTGATTGAAAAATTGATTTTTAGGCCAAATTTTTTGGTGGACATTTTTAGGCACGAAGAAAACTATCACACATTCGCGAGGGAATATATCGAATTTAACTACTGAAACTATATAGACTCCGGACATTTGAAGGATTTCACATGTCCAGGGAAAAGAGGACGTATGGTCACCCAAATCCTTCCCTCCCTCCTTCCGGGTCACCCAAATCATCACCTTTGTATTAGCTTTTCTGAGATGCTTCTATGCCGTATATATCGATATCCATAGATCAGATAAAATACAATCGTGTCAAAAGTATATCTGATTCAATGGGAAACCATCGTGTTTAAATATCATTCGGAATATGTCGGATAACAGGGTTATGGTTTCAACTAGAATAGTGATATAGTGTATAGTGATTTGGTTCATCGCGACTCACCTTGTGTTTTGACCTTCATCGGGCAGTCAAGGTCAAACTACACTGTCCGCGTCGAAGGATACGTGCACGACCATCAACGTGTTCAGTGTGGTGTTAGCATGGGCGTGTTGGCGCTCTGGGTGTACTCACTAGTATACATATTATCAATCAGTGTTTGGTTGTCTCAGTTGGTCAAGTGCTGTAGCCGTCAACCATTTTTTATTTCAACTACAATACACGTATATCTAATATGCATATTGCGTATTTCGTAACAGTACCATCATCCAAACACAGTGTTCGGCATAGGCAATTGTATATATCTTGACATTCTTTTATTTTAATTCAAAAAAGTATTTCACGAATATTTCGCACACTTGTCGTGGGTATAATTGCATTGTTATCCCCCAGTCAAATTCTAGTTGTGTGTACATATCCCCTAAGATCTACGCCCTTGGATGTTATACCTAGCCGAAAATGACGAAACGATCCTGGCTACATCTATGACTGTGCGTGTGTGAAGACCACCACATAAAGGAGGTGACCGCCACTGCGAACAGCACCAGGGTGTTTGGACAGAATAGAATCAATGCAACAAATGAATGATTCATAACAGGTTGAATAAGAATCAACGTTGATCTTATTGTTGTTTTTAAATCATGAACAAGCTGTGTTTACGTCTGTGGTCATTGACGTAGCCTTGTACACGGGATTTCCGATAAGATTTAGAACGGCCCTGGCAAGACCATGGTTGTTTTTCGTGCGGTCAGTGTGTCAGACTGACCGCATGGGTCACATTGACAGTCGGAGAGGCTTCACAGCGATGCACTATGTGTGATGCACTAGGCTTCACTATGTGTACATCCAGAAGGTCACCTCAACTCATTGACTCATCGTACAGAGTACAAACCTGTTCTGAATGGTGGGCCGGTCTTCTCCAGGCAACCTTGGACGTGTATGCGAGTGGATTCAACTATCATACGATTGAAAAAACACCGCATGGAGTATGTGCGTAAAATTCCTTGCCGTTATGCCGTTAGCATTTCTAGCAATCCTATAAAATGTGCCTCGTGTAATTTTTGCGATGTGAGCTTCGAATTTAGGTTAGCTCAGCGGTGTGAATGGTAAGTATCATATGGTTGTTACCACATAAACAAAGAATGAACTTTGTAATGGAGGTGATGTAGAGGCTTTTGGGTCACTGGGGTTATGTCTGCTCTTCAAACAATCAAAAGTTCTAGTTAACCAATCCTATATTGGGTTTCATTACATTTATCTAAAATATTTGAATGGTAGCAGTTTTTCCCAAGTAAACTGATTTGGGTTGCTGTGTTGGTCACATACAAACACATTTTGTCTTTCTCGCGCCGTCTTATATAGACGTCAACGTGATACACACTTTACAATTTGACCTTCAATAATACTAGAGCATTGTCAAAGTGTGTATGTGTTGAGTAACCAAACTAAATTAACATTTTGCTGCGACAAATTTTGGAGGAGGCTTGGTGTACTTGTCTTGATATTTCGTGAAACTTCTGAACATTTCTTGGGTCTTGAAAAGACCATGCAAATTTGGCTATTTCTTTGACGTTGAATTTAATCAATAGAATCAATAGAGTGACATAACCCAGAGTGGATACCTGCTGATTTCTGCGCTTCCTGATGACACATTTCTATCCAACCTTTGAAAATCACGTGTGAGAAGGTGGCTCAAGGGCGTGTTTGATCAAGTTGCCGTCTCATATCAATATGTGAACGTGTGTAACAATTTTAAAATAAAGTCATTTGTATTTTTTCTATTTATATTTTTTAAAATTCAGTGACAATATTTTACAGTATCTACATTATTAATATTTCACATGTTTACGGTATTAATATTTTACAGTCTTTTTTCTAATTTCTCAAGTGTTTTTCTTAACATCTCAGAATCACCATTTAACGGAACACTTGGTTATGCCATGTTCACAGTAAAATACAGCATAAGTCGCATACATATTCAATGAAAATGTAAGCACTTTTAAAAAACAAACGGATGTTTTCGGACACAATTTGAACCGAACCTAGTGGGAATTTCTTGGCTGCGATCATGATGCACAAAGAAGCACATACAAATGCGTAAAGACTGAACGGTTGCAAAGTCCAGCTGTCCCCGGCGGCCAATGTATTCGCTCCTTTACTACATCAACACTCTCTTATCGTCTACGCTTTATTGTGTCGGCGATGCAGTGTAGACTAGTGATGCAAAAAAAACGTTATATTTTGGTTGCGGTTTATTGTGCAAAAAAACATGTTTTTTAGGG
Source organism: Sacculina carcini (assembly GCA_916048095.2). Taxonomy (NCBI): domain Eukaryota; kingdom Metazoa; phylum Arthropoda; class Thecostraca; family Sacculinidae; genus Sacculina; species Sacculina carcini. Next base: position 8,274,689 of record OU696572.1, read on the forward strand.
TTTTTTTTGTTTTTTTAGAATTAGCCCCAATTGTCATCGGATGTTGGATTTTAGTACATAGAAACGAGTTTAATTGCTGTTTTGTACATATTTACGTGTCTTATTTCAAAGATAATTTGATAATAGTATAAAAAACGAAACTATTTATCAATAAATACCTCAGACTGTTTGAAAGTGCATCCGGGTCCGGTGGTTTAGGTTTTTTCATTGAGAAAACCCATGTTTTTAAAGATGGTTATAATTATGTGGATATTTGAAATAATTTGTCAGCAGAAGAAAACAAATTCATTGAGTAATCATGTGTTTTTTGAAAAGAAACCATGTTCTTTTTGAAAAAATACAATGATGTTTTTCAAACTGGTTTTAAATTCGTTTTATTAATGTACAGATTCAGAAAATGTTGACAGCAGAACAAGACAAGTTAATTGGTTGGTGAAGTGTTTTTTGACAAACGTATATTTAACGTTTTTTTAATGAAACAATGTTTTCTAAAACAGTATCTACGTAAGATAGATTTGATTGATGTACGTTCAAATACCTTTTGTATAGCAAGTAGCCTGCTGGTACGTATAAGCGGCTGGTTAAACCACTTGATTTAAACTGTTTTTTATACCATGGTCTTTTTCAAAATATTTTTTTTGAAAAACGGTTTTCGTAGATGTAGATTTGGAAAAAAATTGGCAGCATATTAAGGAAAGTTGAACCAAATTAATTGGTTTTTTATTAGTAACCTGTTTTTAGAACTGGTTTTATGGATGATGGTTTCTTTGATGTAGTAATTTGTGTTCAAATACCTTTTTGTACATTAAATATATTTCCTCAGTGGTTTTTTTCCTACACGAAAATATTGCCGTTTTTCTGGTCAGGATTGCCACTCTGAATAATGCGACCCGCTTTTATTCGTAGTCTCATTAGGGACACTAAGTTTGTGTGTATATTTGTAGTCTTTGTGTAAATATTTGCAGTGTTTGTACTTTTATTTTTGCAAATCATTGATCTGCTGAATGAAATGATGAAACTTATTATAATCAACGTAGTTCATTTCTGGTAGGATAAAAGTAATATGTAAAAAATGATAAAAAATTATGCCACTTGTTGTTTTTTTTATAACAGTTTCAGATTTTAGCATAAAAACGGTTCTCAAACCCTGTTTTCTTACACAATTATTAACTCAATAATTGAATGCAAAAATGTACTGCGCATAGAAGTGCCGCACAGTAATGTGCAAGCAATGATATTAGGGCTTTCAGACACATTATAACAATTATATTGTGCATATTCAATTATTATTAAATTTGATAGGGTCACTAATAGCATGTATAACTCATGTGTTGATACAAAATAATTCATTTAACATCCCAAATATATCATTTCCATAATTTGAATTCTTTGCATGACTCTTAAAAATAAAAAACGTGTTTTTTTGTCGCGGTTTTTTATGCCAAAAAAACGTTTTTTTTAAAAACCGTCGGTTTTTTCAGGTCGCATCTCTAGTGTAGACGCAATAAAAGTCGTGTCGATGGCTTATCGGAATTCAAAAACAGTTTAAATCTATCCCGAAGTATTTTATTATTACTGACGTTCAGCATAAGCCGTTTGCATCCGAATAAGTCCGTATCTTGAAAAATCGTTTGAACAAACAAAAACAATATGTACTAAAAGACAGGAGCGCGTGGGACATCGCCCACGCCACCTAGATACAACGTCACCTGTGTCTAGGTGGCGTTGCCCACGCGCGCCTACAAGACCACACCGCACAGCGAACCCGACCGAACACGACTCTCGCACGCGACAACGTGCAACGTGCACACATTGCAACATACCGCAGCCAATCAACAACGTGCTGACACACGCTCGTTCACTCTCCCAACACATCTCACAATTCTCAAATTGCAACGCACTTGCAACTATTCTGAGAACCACACTGTCCATTGGTGCGCATACACACACAATCTTATGCATACAATTATATCACACACGTGCAATAAATACGTCTTACTACACAAATTATAGTATTGCCATGGTTTAAAGTTGCCTTGTTAGTCATACAAGTGCTTGATTAGTCAGTTTTCTCGTTATCATCTTTGTGCTTTAATGGGTATTTTGTAATCTTGTACTTTACAGGACGTGTAAATACAGGAGCAGGGCTGGATTTAGGGGGGCAAAGAGGGCACCTGCCCAGGGGTCTCCACATTTTAGGGCGCCTCAAATAGGAACCAAAAAGGGTCATTTTGCAAACGTGATTAAGATGACCAAAATTCATCACTGGTGGGACCGGCAATGATGATTTTTTGAGATAACCGAGTCTAAAGAGTAGTTTGACAGATGCTAGAAAATTTCAAAGTTCCCGGGCGCTAATATGATGCATGTGAGCTGTTTAACGCAGCAATTCATGCAATGTTTTCTGTTGTATATTGCATGTGAAATGATTGCATGTTGTACTGATAGGGCCCCTAATGGCAAATTGACAGTTGTAGTGGGTATGTCATATTTATTTGGATTTATTTACTGATATTTCTATCTTTAGAGACGCAGAGAGAACTAAAACAGTGAGAAAAAGTTAATGGATGCCTCACTGTGGTCATAAGAACAATTGAAAGTACAATAAGCCTCTCGGTCCTATTAGCTGTTGACTCGCTGTATTCAAGTTTCTTGCAGTTCCGCTTAGATATCATTTTATTATTGCTAGCAAAATTGATGTGTGTGTATGTGTGTGTGTATGTGTGTGTATGTGTATGTGTGTGTGGAGTGAAGATGTCTTTCACTAGGAACAGTGATAAACAGCAGTATGAACGCCTTTTATCTTCTTACAGGAGTAGGACACGATACTGGAATGAGGTCCTTTGTATTTCGGCTGTGTTTTCCTTCGACCACGAATGGAAAGTTTACTGATATATTGGGAATGGCCACCCCAGAATATTCACTGCCTTTATTTTCCCGCAATTTCATTATTCAATGACCGTCACATTCGTTGTTGGTTGTTGCTATTTATTGAAGCATATTATATTCTTCCGTTGATTGTTATGTATTTACTTTTTATAAATATTTTTTCGCATTTATTCATATTTATAGTTGGTTGTTATTTATTTAATCACCTATTTATTCATTGTTGATTGTAGTTATTTATTAAGTGTGGGCGGAGTGACATTATGGAGTGTTATCGGTCACTTTTCGAATTCTCTTTCTATCGACATCTTTTGGGCGCTTCCGGTACATAGGGTCACCACAGGGTGGTAATAGTGCTTGTACTCTTTCCATGCTACTGAATTCGCCTGTAATTGAGAATAATAATAGTAATAATAATCACTGAATTTGCTGCTGATACAATCCAAATTCCGGGCGTATCCTACTCTACCAGCCTGATTGATACCAGTGTCAGATGGCTCAGTGATCCTACACACCGTAATTGATGACATGGAAAGGGAACGTTTTGCTAAATAAGTACGTAAATTAACATTTTGATAACCCACGAAGCCCGAGCTCAAACATATCCAAGGCTTGTCTTCCGAACAGTTCTTTCTTTTGTCTTTTTGGTTGTCTTCTTTACTATAATTTTTCTGACAAAATTCCACTCGTGTTATTTTCAATTATGTGACTCTAACTGCATGTGATTGCGTGTCTGTTTATCTCTCTGTTAGACTGTATGTCTCTGTCTGTCTGTCTCTCTTCAATTATGTGACTCTAACTGCATGTGTTTGCCTGTCTGTCGCCATTTGCAGCGCAGTATGGTGCGTCAGTGGTACCATGTCATTGTGGTGGTGCTTTTGTCCACCACGTGGCACATGGCGGTTACGGACGTGTTGTCGCACTCTACAAGACACTGTATCGCTCCGACATCACACACTTCTTCCTCTTCCACCGCCGAGAACAACCACAACAGCAGCAGCTTGGAGGATCAGCTGGATCTGAAGGGACGGAACGCGTCTCGAGCGGCTGCTGTCTATGTGAAGAGCAGTCTGCACTTTTCAATCGACCTTCTGAAGCTGCTGTATAATGGCTCCGACTCTGCCGTAAGTGTCACTCACGCCCACTTAAACCCGACACGCTCACATGACAACACGCAACCGGATAATGTCGTTTAATTGACCTCGTGCTCATGGACCAGGTGAGGTGCAATGTAGAAAGTGTGACGCCATGTAGACGCTACACTTTTCACACTCACGCACATGCCCACACACACACACCCACACACACACGAACTTGAATATATTATGCGACTTTCGTAGGTATTCTATATCTATTATATCGGATGATTTGAATATATTTCACCGTATCTCCTTCAGGTCCATGCATGAATTTCAATCCCTTAAACCTCCAATTACACTCTACACTATTACACACTACTATTGTTTGACATCTTTTCACTCCGATATACTGTATATTCATAGAGGAATTTCATCCTTCCCCATTAAATTATGAATCATTCTCATGGGAATAGAGATAGTTTGTGTGCGCATACTAGGCCATGGTGGCTTAATTGTGGCTAGGAAAGCCATGATGGAGATAAGCATGTGCTTGATATAGTTGAGAAGTGTTCACCTTGTCCTGTATAGAGTCGTTTTACTGGCCGATCCAGGGGCCTAGGAACATCATTTGGTACAAGAAGTATGATATCAATATGAAGTATTCATGTATGTGCACCACCTTCTTCTATAAACACCTACTTCGGGCTTTTGGATGCATTCAGGAAATCGACCAAGTTATCAGCGAGAATCAGTCGGTGACCATTGATGGCCACGTTTTTCACGGCGTTTGCATCTTAGGTCGGGGACACACTGGGCGTTTTTGTGCCGAGCGTTTTTTTGCCGTCGCCGTCGTATCAGTATCGTCGTATCGTCGTATATGAAGCTATTGCGCCGTACACATTGAGCGGCAAAATTGCAGAGAGTTTGTTTTGTCGTCGACGACAGCAATGTTGCCGCTCGCTATGTTGCTGCCACTGATTTCACGACGGCAAAAATGTCGTCGACGTTTTTTTGCCGCCCACGCGGGTGGTGGCCCACGTGACTCAATGCGCTGATACATACTTGTGCTTGTCGCTGACAGCATAGCGTGCTGCAGTGTTGATTCTATCGTGTTAGCGTCATTGTGTCAGAGTGTGACCTGGTTTAACTTTGTATTGTCAGCATTTTTATTGCGAGCATTTCCACCGGCTGAATTTAGTTTCTCAGTCTGGTATTTTCACGTTGTATGTGATTTTCCAACATATTATGCAGTTCGTCGAATGAAGAGATTGACATTCTGAAGCAATTGAAAAATTTATACATTTATCGTTTGTAATTTATAATTAAATTATATATTAATAATATATAAATTATATAAATTATTATATATATTATTATATATAAATTATATATAAATAAATTATAATTTATAATTTATCGTTTCTCAAGTCAGGAAACAGTGTGTAAAAGGCTCCAACATTCTCTCTCTTTTGATTAATAGGATGAGCCCAAATTAACCTGTTTTTTCGCCGTTTCTTTGCTTGACGACGATATAATAACAATGCAAGCAATTGTTTTCTATCCATGTTCACTTGAAATAATCGCGAACACGCAGTACTAGTAGCAATATATACAACACTGACACGCACCCTGACTGCACTGTGGTCAGTGATCAAATGAGTGAACGGATGAGAAGACGACAAAATAAACGCCAAGTGTGTTCCCACTCGAGCGGTGACGGCAAAACGAACGCTCGGCAATAAAACGCTCGGCACAAAAACGCCTAGTGTGTCCCCAGCCTTACACTAATTCATTGACCGATCAATTGTTTTTTCTTTTGAGCAGTCATGTCCATATCATTGACTGTCGCGCCTATTGATTTCATCTATTAATTTTTTTCATCGATCCATCGTTTCTTAAGGTAATTTAGTTGTACTGGGGTTAGAATTGCGACCTAAAAAAAACCGACGTTTTTTTAAAAGAGCTGTTTTTTTGCCAAAAAATACCTCTACCAAAAACACATTTTTTAAGAGTCATGCAAAGAATTAAAATTATGGAAGTGATATATTTGGGATGTTAAATGAATTATTTTTTATCAACAAATGAGTTATTCATGCTATTAGTGACCCTATCAAATTGAATTATCATTAAATATGCACAATATAATTGTTATAATGTGTCTGAAAGCCCTAATATCATTGTTTGTACGGTACTGTGCGGCAATTCTATGTACAGTACAGTTTTGCATTGAATTATTGAGTTAATCACTGTGTAAGAATGCAGGGTTTGAGAACCGTTTTTTATGCTAAAGCCTGAAACTGTTTTGAAAATAACAACAGGTGGCATATTTATTTTTTATTTTTTACATATTAACCTTTTTCTACCAGGAATGAACTACGCTGATTGTATTGTTTCATCATTTCATTCAGCAGATCAATTATTTGCAAATATAAAAGTACAAACACTGCAAATATTTACACAAAGACTACAAATATACACACACACTTAGTGTTCCTAATGAGACTACGAATAAAAGCGGGTAGCATTAATCAGAGTGGCAATCCTGACCAGGAAACGGGCAATATTGTCGTGTAGGAAAAACACGACTGAGGAAATATATTTAATGTACAAAAAGGTATTTAAACACAAATAACTACATCAAAGAAACCATCATCCATAAAACCAGTTCTAAAAACAGGTTACTAATAATAAAACAATTAATTTGGGTCAACTTTCCTTGATCTGCCGCCAATTTTTTTCTTAATCTCTACATCTACGAAAACCGTTAAAAAATAATTTTCAAAACCATGGTTTGAATAAACAGTTTAAATCAAGTGGTTTAACCAGCCGCTTATACCAGCAGGCTACTTGCTATACAAAAGGTATTTGAACGTACATCAATCAAATCTATCTTACATGGATACTGTTTTAGAAAACATTGTTTCATTAAAAAAGCGTTAGTTTAAATAAACGTTTGTCAAAAAAATACTTGACCAACCAATTAACTTGTCTTGTTCTGCTGTCAACATTTTCTGAATCTGTACATTAATATTACGAATTTAAAACCAGTTTGAAAAACATCATTGCATTTTTTCATAAAAAACATGGTTTCTTTTCAAAAAACACATGATTACTCAATGAATTTGTTTTCTTCTGCTGACAAATTATTTCAAATATCCACATCATTAAAACCATCTTTAAAAACATGGTGTTTCTCAATGAAAAAACCTGTACCACCGTACCCGGATGCACTTTCAAACAGTCTCCTGAGGTATTTATTGAAAAATATTTTTTATTTTTTATACTATTATCAAATTATCTTTGAAAAGAGACACGTAAAGATGTACAAAACGTCAATTAAACTCGTGTCTATGTACTAAAATCCAACATCCGATGACAATTGGGGCTAATTCTGACAACAAAAAAAACAAAAAACAAAAAACCTAAAAACATGTTTTTTTGCAAAAAAACGCAACCAAAAAAACGTTTTTTTGCATCACTAACTGGTTTGCCGTATGGTACGGGAGGCCAAGATACCCCTTGAACACAATTATCAACCTGCTCCACCTTGCTGACAATTCATGTGTACGCTAGCGGTTCGGTAATATCTTCCTATGTTTCATTATTCGATCCATTGGCTTCTTTTGGGAAGTGAACTGAATTTATCGGATAATTTCATTAGATTATAATGCTATCCAAATTCGACAAATTTAATCGTCAATTAGTTGATTGAGTATAGCTAGATTTATTGAGTTTGTTTATTGAGTCATATTTATTGTTGTTGTTGTTTATTGAATCATATTTATTGTTGTTGCTGTTTATTGAATCATATTTATTGTTGTTGTTGTTTATTGAATCATATTTATTGGTGTTATTGTTTATTGAATCATATTTATTTGTGTTGTTGTTACTTATTGAATCATATTTATATTTATTGTTGGATGTTTCTTTTTTGAATCATATGTATTGTTCTTGATTGTTATTTATTACTTATTTATTAATATTTATTCTTATTTATTGATGGCTGTTTTTAATGAATCACATATTTATTGTTGATTGTTATTATTTATTGAGGAACGTGGGCGGAGTGACATTATGGATTGTTATCGGATGATGGTTTATTATTTATTGTTATTTATTTATTATTTTCTTTCCAACTCTCTTTCTAGACTTATTTCTCTTCGAACTCTCTTTCTCTCTTAATCTTTTGGGCGCTTCCGGTACATGGGGCCACCTTAGGGTGGTAATAGTGCTTGCACTCTTCCCATGCTACTGGATTTGCCTGTAATTAATAATAATAATTAATAATTTAAGGCGACATCGTAGAAAACCTCCTAAAAATCGGAAGTTTCGAAAATGTTTTTGCGCTCTACCGGGATGTTGTTCTATTATCCAAAGCCACGTTGTTGAGACAATGGTTGTGTTTGTGTCTGCTTCACCACTCGGTTGATGTAGTGTGCAATTCACTTGTTTGATGCCCGGGGATATTCTTCTATATAATTCACGTGTTTGAAAGCGGTTCTTTGCTGCTCGAATTTGTCCAACTTAAATTACCGCAATCGATCAAGAACACTGAACAGCACTGCCCGTCCTGCCATGACTTGTACATTTTAGCGTTGTGGCGATATATGGCTTGCTCTGCTAACAAAGCCCATGATTAACTCCACCTGTTTTAGTCGGTGTTGTTCAGCATCCATCCATACACTCGCGGGTTCTCAGGTCAACCACACTCTTCCACTGCCATCACACACCAATCATACTTTTTTATTCACAGCCAACAGCCATTAATCGCAGACTTCAGTTGAGTATTTTCAGTTTAAACGCGCTGTATGTCAGAAATATTTGGCATTCCGATTTTGAAATTTGGCGAGTATGGGTTGTGTAACAGCAGTTTGAAATATTCTGAGAATTCAGTCGAATTCTTGTGACATATCCTTAGGGAAGCTCGAAGATGTGAAAATTCAATTAAGCAGTTGTTTAACCACCGATAAGCGATATCTTATTGTATGTCATTTGCAGTAACAGTTTGATCAAAGTCTAATCACGCATACCGCCAAGTCGCTGAATTAGAAAGCTGGTCGATTTTCACACAAACATACATCCATATGCATTGTTGGTTTTTGTGTTGTGATAATACAACTTGTTCTTGTTTGTTGTGTGTTTGTAGTAATAAAGTTGAACAACGTTACTTGCATAATATAGATCTATTTCTTGGTGGTTTTTAAATATTACATTTCATTTAAATTTTGCATTGAATTTCGGTTTCAGTTTACCGGAAATACCATAGTTTGTTTACTTATTATTGTTGCCTGAAAATCTAAGAAAATTGTTAGGCATTTGTTTGATTTTAGACTAGGAGTTGACATTTAATTTTCATCTAACGATTCAACTATTGAATATTTCAACCATTGGCTCAATGGTTTTACAGTATTTTCAGTGTAGTCAGTTTTAGAGGTCGTTTGATTCTTTTTGCGTAAGTTCGTAATGCACACAAGATACACTTAAAATATATGACGAACATGGGCGTAGATCGTATATATACCACCGACATTGGCTTTGGGTATGAATATCTAATATACCCCCAGACAATTCTGCTGAGTTCAAATTATTGGGCATATTGTCATCAAAATCAGCATAGCTAAAAAGTAACAATCCACAAGTGCTAGTGTGTTACATGTCATATACCCAGAGCCGTTGCGAGGACTTATTCCCCTCCCCCCCCGAAGGCAACACTTGTGCCCCCCCCCCCCGAAGGCAACACTTGGGGCCCCATTATAAACAAATCACCAAATAATGAATTTATTTATTATACATAATCACATAATACAAGCTCAGGTGAAAACATCTGGGCAAAAAGGTAAAGGCTATACATAATAAATATGATACATTATAATATGCGTGAAGCAACGGGGCCCCTCAACACTCGGGGGCCCCCGGCCGGGGGTACGGGGGGCGGCTGCTACGGCTCTGAATATACCCTTCATTGAGATATGTATGTTGTAATTGAATAAGGCAAAACTCGCTGAGCGTCTCATGCAATTGGCGAGCTGAGCCAATACATGATGTTTGTCATCCCCCGAGCCTGTACACAAATCTACACCCTTGATGACGGATACACAGCGGCGGCTGACTGCTCTCCGCGCACTTTTTCGCCTGCTTTTGCCGGTCCCGGCAACGACACCTAGATACACCTATATGTATAGGAGTATCTAGGTGGCTTTGGTCCGGGTGGAATACCTTAAATATTCGGTGCCGTTGTTTTGTTGTTGATGTGTGCATTGTCAGCCGGAGCGTCCAGGCTAGGACGTTACACGTGCACACATCGAGACAATACAATGGTAGCGTTTACGAATTTCAGTCGGCCCTCCAAATGGCGGACTCGAAGGGACCGAAAAACATTCCGCTATTTGCAAATTTCCGCTATTTGGAGGTGTGCTCTGCAGCAATGGCTATCAACATCTTTCGTTTTGAATCGTTAAATTTTCATAGATAATTCCTGTATTATTTACTGCCTTTCATCTTTATCATATGATTCTACCGAAAATATTCATAACCACAGAAAATTATTCAAGTGTGCGGCGTTCTCATCTGGACACCATGGTTTTAGTATGCTGCAGTTTGCAGGAGAGACCCGTTTCATCAATGTTGAACACATCGTTGGTCTTCAATGCAATAGTAATTGGAATGGTCAATGCTATAACATGGTCTCAATTCCTGCATGATTCGTGTGCGAGACCCTCACCAATGTGGGGTCCTAGGCGGCCACCTAGTTTGCCTATGTCTATTAATATGCCTGTGTATATGTCTATGCCTATAGCCGGCCCCAATAATTCACTCGTTTATACCAATCAGCTTACAACAGTCAACTGTTGTCAGTCGAATCAATATATTCCAAGTTGGAATCAATATGTTCCATATATCCTCCATTTAATAATTACACATAACTCGTATTTTCTGCTATTTGGAGTTGTGCTATATGAGTGGGGACCATGGACCAATGGATCATTCCGCTACTCGGAGGTTTCCACTATTCGGAGATGTAAATTATGCTATTTGGATGTCGGCTATTGGAAGGGTCCACTGTACACTGTTGTCGTTAACATTGATGGCGTTATGCTTGTCTGACAAAGACACAACCAGTGTCAAAGAGAGAATGCACTCAGGGCGACACTCAATATCCAGAGGAGAAAGGGAAGAGAAAAAGAAGGCGCAAGAGAACAAAAGAAACAGAAAATCAAATTGGGAAAATCAAAACAGAAGTGAAAGAGGCAGACTACAAGGGAGGAGGTAAAATGAAGCACTGTAAACATGAAAAAACCAAGCATATGTATAATGGGTGCATTACCTTTGAAAGCTGGGATTTCAAGTTAGTCCAAGTTAGTCCAAGGTAGTCACTTGTTATTGTTGCAATGACAACTGGTTTGTCGTGTGTTTCTATTACCGACCAACCGTCTGCGACTATTCTTGTTGTAGGAGCGCAACGTGTTCTTTTCGCCGCACTCCATCTGGAGTGCTCTGACTCTGGCGTGGCTGGGGGCCGGAGGACGCACGCGCTCGCAGATGAACTCTGTGATGCGACTCGACGAGATGAGGCCGGTCGACACACTACGAGCTTTCCGCTACGTGCAGTTCTGGTACGGCATGCGGACGGCAGCGGCGGCGGTAGCAGCGAAGGAAGGTTCAACCGAACTTCCGCCAGACGACAACCAACATAACGATGAATTGTCGCACTCAGACATGATACAGCACGACACTTCGGCAACGCCGTCCAAGCGTCGGCTAGTGAAGAATCACTTCAACGTAGCCAGTCGGTGAGTGAATGGATGTGATGTTTTTACGAGGTAAACAGCATATACATCAACACCAAGTTTTCTACGATGTCACGTTGCCTCGACTCATGCTAAGCAGCAGACATAAACGCTGTGACCATTAGAGCAATCAGGGGTTTGGAGCTATCAGTCTAGAAGTATTTGGCTGAACATTTTTTCCATCTAAGTTCAGGATAGGCGGTTTTGCATCGGTTTCAGGTGTAGTGCCTGGTTGGCAATTGTAGATCCCACAACAACAATTTACAAACCGCATAATACCAACCTCTTGATTCGTAGATCCAATTGTGATGCATATTTAGTTTTCTTCACCGGGTTAGCGAATTGATTGTTTCTTGAAAAAAGCTGCTTATACTGGCTTATCTTCACTGCTGATCCTGAAGGAACCATTGCGTCTGCATTTGTTTTGGTGTTTCAGGGTGTATTTTGACAATGCAGAACCGGTGCGCCCATGTATGCAGGATATTCTTCAAGAAGAAATTCGCAAATTGAACTTCAGCGGCTCCAGGTTTTGCATTTTTATGTTAATTCTGTATTTTATATTGAACTCAAATTAACAAGTCGTGAAACCAGCAGATCTTTCGTTCGTTGCGGAGTCGTTTCAATGTGCCGACCATTAGCGTTCAATTTGCTAAACATACTGTAAGGTTAAGTTAAGGCTGGATGGTTTCAGTTGCGGTATCCATCAAATTGGTGCCCTCTTCGGAACGTCAGGCGTCTATCACACAGTCCATTAGACACTCACAAATCTGCAGGCCATTTTTTCCGACGGTCTTTTCAAGACCGACACGTTACCACCGCACCACTATATAAATGAGAAAACTTCTGTGGGCAAAGCCTACATTTTGTCCTGTGATATTTCATTTACATACACAACACTCATCGTGGCGCACTTCATACATTCACACACCGGTTTTAGCAATCTCACTGGCAAATACATCAGTTGTGACTTGTACGTATTTCGCAAGGTTCCTACACTTCACTGGGAAATAATGCTCAAAATGATGCGGTCATCACTGAATATCTCCATATCCACATCAAACTAGAGGATATCCGGTCGTATGTTGTTGCAACTGGACGGTTGGGTTTCATGTGACCGCTTGGCATTGCAACTCCATCAATATCCACACGGCTCAATGGTGTTTACAGTGAGAAGTCGCGTGCACATATCAACAGCTGGGTGGCGGACCGCACCGCCGACAGAATACGTGATCTGGTGCCGTCCTCAGCCGTCGACTCAACAACCAGACTGCTCATGGTACTGACCCTCTCAGTATTGGCCCCAATGACCACCACACACTTTTTATTATGCGGTCCAGACCGTTTTCAATCTGCGGTGCTTGACTCTTAAAGCGCTCAAAGGGCAATACTTGCAAGGGATCGTGCAAACTATACATTTCCGAAAAAAGTTGAAATTCTGAATGCATAAATATCATCATTTTTCACTTGTTAAACCGTTTGATAGGGCGTATATATTAATAAACACATTTTTAATAAAACGGTCGTTATCTTAATCAACGTTATTAAAACCTTTTTTGTTGGGATGGGATTTGGGAGAAATTTGAGGGCCACAAGAATGTTAAGGATTCATAAAGCGGTAAAGACGTGAAAAGTTTGAGAGCCACTGGTGAAGACACCACTTTGGTTTTGGCTTTACTTTATGATATCGCTTTTGATAATCAAATATAATTTTTTATTATTGTTTATTACTTGCCCGCATTTTGTTAATTGTATATTATATTAATTGTTATGTATTTTTTTATTTTGTTTCATTTATTTTTTGAATTTCATATTATTGCCGTTCAGTATATTGAAACGAAAATTTAACGATAATTTTAATTGCTATAGCTATATTATTTGCGAAATAATACATTAATTAGTATTTGATTTTTTATCTCTTATGTATGTATGTGTTTTATACATTGTATTTCGTTTGGCATACTAGTTTCTTGTTTTTACTACGTGTATGAGTGTGTGTGTGTGTGTGTATGCTTGTGTCGTGTATTGTGTGTGTGTATTCTGTTGTCTGTGTATGCTTGAGTCGTGTATTGTGTGTGTGTAGGTTAATGCTGCCTACTTCAAAGGCACTTGGCGGTCGAAATTCGACCCGGAAAATGTTAAACTCGAATTGTTCTACTCGTCGCGGGACGAGATTACATTTGTCAACATGATGACTCAGAAGGGACAATTCAATTTCGGTGAGTTTCAAGACGATTGTCCGCCCGATCGATAATGTCAACATTTCGGCTCGGATCCTCGGATCTTTTTTGTCGTCAGATGTGTTTGTTCAAAGGATTGTCTAGGGAAATTTTGCCAATGTGCAAAAACTGAGTCAGTATGATATGCATTGGGATTGAATTGATTTGGGATTGAATTCGCATGCATCAAAGTATTCAGCGTATGGGCTTTTTATCAGCGTATTACTTTCATCCCAATCATTCCCGTTCTCGTTCTGCAAAATTCTTGCAAATTTTAAAGCGATATGTGCTGTTTATATAAAACAGCAAATATAACTGAGCGCTAATGTCCCTTGGACTCAATTTGCCTTTTTAGTGAAAATTTGCCTTTTAAGTTAAAACCGTTGAGGACTGTATTAATGATTTTTCCAGCGAATAAGACCATATGCTGCCAAACTACTGTGAATGAAACGATGTTGTCAACTTTCGCATGATACCAAACGACTTACGAATGAAGTTAGTTTTCAGGGAGTACTTCAGTTTTCAATAGAAACTCACTAATATTTTCGCTGTTAGTGTTGTGAATTCGCATCGAAACCAGTCGCCTATTTGGAACCTGCATTATCAGGTACGTGATACGTGCCTTATAAACTCTCCGCACTTTATTCGTGGAAGTGAAGGGTGACTGGAGTGTCCTGGAAGAGCTCATTATCATTCTCCTGGTCTTGTCACAGGCGTATCGGAGGAGTTGCAGGCACACATCCTCGAGCTGCCCTTCAATGGTGAGGAGATCAGCATGTTCATCATCTTGCCGCCGTTTGTGGAGGGCGCCCTAGACACGACCATCAAGCAGTTGACTCCGCGCGTGCTGCGCAGAATGCTCGGCTATATGTGGACCATTGATATCACCGTCAAAGTGCCCAAGTTCAAGATTCAGGAGAGCTACGAAATCAGCAGGGTGGGCCAAAAACACGCACGAACACACACACACACACACACACACATGCTGGTTATGATTGTGGTTCCACAGAGGTATTGTTTGCACTGGGGCGAGCATCAACGTACGACCCCAATAGCTGGACTGGAGCGTTTGGGCGGGTGTGGAATGTTTCATTTGTAGAGGGTGAGTATCAGTGCTGACTTAGTTCAATCTACCAACACTAACGGGGTATCTTCATTGGAAGCGAGCAGATGGCGATGGTGATAACGAGATAATGATGGCTAGAACCACAGTCAAAATATTCAAAGGTTTCTTATTGTAGGTAGTGTTTAACTGATACCATATTCACATAGGTACATGCATAGGTACATCCTAGTGTGTTCAACATTCAATAATCCATTGGAACTCATTTGTGTAGGATTCGGTACATCAAGTGAGTTACTCATATCGTCCAAGGAATATCCGATATTGACGAATATGATCATGTTTTGGTATTGTAAGTTGTTATTCATTGCTGATGGGTTTAAGCTACACCTTGAGTAATTAATGGTAATAAGCAAGAATCCTAGCGAGTGACCGCCTCTATCGATTGGCATGACAGACACTGGTTGAGATGGGCATGCCGGACTTGTTTGACGGCGCCGCGGCCAATTTGACCGGCTTCTCGGAGTCCGCCGGACTGTTCCTCACCAGCGCCGTGCACAAGTCCTTCTTGCAGATCAACGAGCACGGAGCCGAGGCCGCCGCAGCCACGGCGCTCATCTCCTCGAGAACAAGTCGACCGGTGCATCCGTCCACGTTCCACTGCAACCATCCGTTCCTCTACCTGATCTACGACCGGGCCCTGCAGAACGTGCTGTTTATGGGCACGTTTGAGCATCCTCGATCAGCCAAACTGCAGTTGGACAAGAAAGCGACGGCGTTGGCAGGATGATGATAATATTGTCAGTTCGTATCGGTCTTGAGCGAGTTCTTCACATAATATTTGATCGCCTATGCGACACTCGCGTGTGTGCATGAGTGCTCGCTCTCTCACTCGTGTATCCCCGTTTGCTTGGACGTCCCAGCAGAAAACATCATGAACAATGCCCGATATTATCGAGATAATAGTGAGCTGTGAAAATCGGCCGATGAGGGTGCGTCCGCCAATAGATATTTTTAACTGTATCAGTAGCGATCACGCAACTTGCATAATACACATCGCACTAATGAAAATATATCTAAAACTGTTTGCTTGATGAAATTGTTAATCTAACAGGTATAATATGTGTATTAACTGTATGTTACCAAACATGGAAGCAAAACCTTGTCAACAAAGTACTGAATTGGAATGCGAGTTATATTACTGGAAATGATTGGGGTTACAATAGATATGATACACTTTACAGGCATGAATACAGAAAAACCATATTTACATTAGAACAGTTTGAATATATTTGTCATTCCAATGACTTGGTTAATATAGACTCTATATATGCAAAAGTAATATGAATTGTGGATTGAACTGAACCTTTCTTACTAGACAATCCGTACTTTGAAGTTGTGATAGTGTTCCATAACACCAGAAGGAACACACGTTCTTGTATGTGCACGCGGCTTGCATCCGAAGGCATGGTTAAATTGTTCGTTGCTATACATGAGGGCATTAACAAGTCTCTGCCTATTGACATACTTGGAATGTTGAGTGTTCAGACTGCCTTCCTGATAACATCTTGTCTGTGCGAGTGCCAGAAATAGCATTTGCTCCTCGCTGATCGGTTCACCATTTACCGGAGGCTGTGGCATCTCGCTTCTCATTGTGCTGGACGTTTGAGACAGCGAGGCTTCATAAAACGAGTGCATCTGTTGAATTGTGAGAATTTCAGTGACCAAGTAGTCGAGTAGATTGGATCCAGCAAGGTTGGAGGTTGTGTTGCAATCGAACAAGGATAATTTGCGCGGAGAGAAATAATCGACCATTTGGCAAGGATCAATAGTGAATGAATGCTTGAACATGGCTCGAACACAGTTTTGTGATGTTCCGAACGATTGGTGATTGTATTCTCCAGATGCTGAATTCATATATATGTAGGATGAGTGCACAAAGTTGACAAGTACACTTGCAATCAGCTGATGGACAATTTCTTCTAATGTGGAAATTCTACCAACAGTTGGATTTTCGAAAAACGGAGCTCCCATTGCTATTATTCCCACTGGAATATAAACTGTATGGTAGTTCCAATCAACAGTGATTCTGTTTCGAGATATGCTTGTCAACAACTGATGAGGAGGTACACTACTCGTTTCAATTTGTAGTGCCATCCGTGACTTCAAATTGTTGAGCGATTGCAACTGGGCAAGAAAACAAGTATCAGGTTTTTTCGATTGATACAAGGCCGCGTACACCTCTAGTATACCATCGGTATATGTGGAATTCAAAATATCCATGTCAACGAACGTGCTGTTACTCCTCAGGGACCAGCGTTGGTCAAAAACAATTTCTTTTGCTGACATCAAGTTGCGCATAACTTCAGTAACTTGTGATAGATTGTTTGTCAAGGAAAGAGATAGTATCATCCAGTGAATGATGTCTGCTAAATACTGCTCTGATAGATTCAAGCAAATGTCGGCCCGTGATTGCCCATGCTGAGCTCCATTCCAGTCTCCCTCGAAAGCCATATAGTACGTGGCGACCAATTTCCATGTGAGGTAATATTGCAACATCAACGTATCTGTCTTTGCTAGCAATTTTGCAACAGTGCCCACGTACATCTTGTTGCAGAAAAATATGCTGGACTCCACTGGCTGGTCGCCAAACAATTGTGTCAAAATTGTTCGCCAGTACAAGCGTCCAGATATGGCTTGTATTTCTTGGTAGGTGTGATAACTTCCGACGGCAAACAATGAAGAGTGATTTTGCAATAAACTCAGCTTTTTTTCAAACTCGATCACATTCTGGGCGAATATGTCCGAACATCGATGGTCACAAGAAGATGGATACACTTGACTCGTCGATAGATAAGTGAAAATACTATTCATCACAGACCTAATCAACGTCCATTTGGCTACTGTGTGGCTCGGTATCTCGACAATGGTGATATTCAGGTTGTTGAATCTTTGGCGCTTCAAGTGGAAAAACGTGGATATGTCATGCATTTTTCTCAACTCCGCTATTGCCGTGCTGATGTCGAATGAGTTGGATGACTCCGCCATGAGAGCTTTGGTGGCATTCAAATTGGCGATGCTGTCCAGAAGTGCATTCATATTGTCATTGAAAACCTCTCGTGCTCTTAAGCATGCAGTGTAGAATGCGGCAAGGGGCTTTACACGTGGGTCATCCGAGCGCCTGTGTATCATATACAAGAGACGCGTCTTCCATTCATGGTGCCCACTCAGTTGGGAGGCGGTCGCTTCGTACGGTTGTAATGGACGGTAGTTGCCACAGGCGTAAAGGTAGAAGTTGTCACAAGGCTTGATGTCAGATCTCATCGCCTGCGCCATGCTTATGGATTGTACAATACACTCGCTGTTGTTGCATCGGCCAAATGCATTGGAGTGCGTCGAGGGAGGTCGCTCCCGTAGAATGAAGTGTAAGTAGACGGATAATACACAGGCCGTGGTGAAGAGGACACCAATTATCACATATAAGGTCTTATTCAGCTCACCAGCTTCTATCATTCTACAACAAGAAGCAAGAACACTGTACCAGGAACGTCGTTGTTGATGTGTGTTTTTTTCACGTCTGGCTGGCTCGGAGTTGAAAGGTGCGGTGCTCTTCCCGGAAACACCATCACCATCTTTTTGATTTGAACGAGGGCTGATCGACTCAAGCGCAATGTATTCCTCCACCGGGCTGCGCGACTCACTTGTCGGTATACTGCACATGATTAGGTGTAATTTTCAGCTTCGCATGTCATTTGGAGAACGACAAAGACGTCTGGAGATGAGCACAGTTCGCTATCGTTTGATCCTTAACCGGACTCAGTTGTGTTTGCTGAGGCAACGTGGTGATCCACGAAACAAACGACACAGACTGAATAGTGCCGATGCAACGGACATCATCAATTGCATGCTTGACTCCGTAGCCTGCACTGGTTGCATGCGAGCGAGTTTGCAAGTTTCTCATTTCGACAATTGCGCTGCATTTTTGGTCTGCACGCACCCTGAACAAAGCTTATCACTAGCACTAGGAGTCCTACAAGAAAATCTATGTAATGGGAAATTGAACATGAAATTTCCAAGCTTCAACCTTTTTTGAATATCATCTGTGCAGAGCCGTAGCAACCGCTCCCCGAACCCACCGACCGGGGGGGGGGGGGCGAGTGTTGAGGGACTGTTGCCTCACGCATGATAACGAACTTTATCATAAAATAGCGAATAAAAGAACCGTAATTCTCCAGGAGACCGAGGGGCTGCTTGCAACTGCATTTTCCCAAAGTCGGACCTCTATTATAATAGTGCTCTATTTATAATGGGGCCCCAGTATTGCTTTCGGGACGTATAAGACCTTGCGTTGGCTCTGCATCTGTTGAATGTCATAGTCATGTTTTTCATCTGTTTTTTACTCGCATCCGAAGCCTAGGAAACACCAAGTTGTTGAGGTGCAATATGGGTCCATTTGCACGCGTGTGCTCATGACATTTAGAATACGAATTAATTGTACAGAATTTTCTGGAAATGTAGCATTCGTGGAGGGTATATTTGGGAAGGTTTGTTTGGAACCGGAGAGTTATACCTCTTCGGAATGAGGCTACCATGAGCGGAAACTATAGGCTGGCTTGTTCAATTTTTATATAATACATTAAAACACCGAAAACATATTCAGTTATAAGTAGGGCTATCAAATATGAAACCTAAAAAATAGAAAAAAAGTAACCTTATTTTCAGGACAAAGTACCATGAAAGGTGACCTAAAATATCCTTGTGCTGCTTTGCAAAGGCTAAATTCTTGTCAATACCCACAAAGCTCTTCTCCTCTTAGGTTTTGGTGACATTCCTAAAACAAAACACCAAAAAGCATCCCAATACAGGCGAAAAACAATGCTAATGCATTGATTTATATTCAACAAGACAATCGAATTTATGAGCTGCAAAATTATTTCATATGACAGTACCTATGCCGAGTTGTCACGTGATTCAGCTTGTTTCTTTGCGCCGATATGTATGTCTGTGTGTGCGTGAACATTGTAGGTGTGTGAGTGCCCACGTCTACATGTAACAATAATTTGCTAACTGTATTATTATAAGGGGGCACTGATTCGTGTCTTGAGTTCAACCGTGGGAAAATTACACTGTCTCACGCTGCAAACATCACATGATATTTCCTGTCTCGTGCGTATTGACAAGTGTTACTGCGCAGTATCGAGTATAGAGAGCTTAGACGTTGTGCTATCCCACGCTCCAAACATGTACTCTGGCTCATGAGAATTTCTTAATATGAAGAGAAACAATCCAGCGAATCCAAAAGCATATACATTAGCCAGCACCACAGAATATAATATAATAGCAAACAAGTTGGCAATAAATAGCAAGCAAGTGTAAGCTTAGTAAGCAATATACATAAGTAACCAAGCAAATGTAAAATTTTGACAGCCAAACTCATGGCATATTTTCAAATTCAGAGCTTATATCAACCGATTTTCCTCCTTATTCTAATTTATACACTTTCTATGCCTGGAAAAAGTTACCAAAACCCGTGATCAAGTAACAAAATAACAAAAATATGCCAAAATTAACCTCACAATGGAAGAGTAACCTAAAAGCAAAAAAGTAACCTAACGACGAAAAAGTAACTTTTGGTAACCTACTAACTTTTTAATAATAATCATATACAACTTTTTCATGCAGTTTTAGGCATCTTATGAAAAAGTGACCTTTAGATGAAAAAGTAACTTTATTCATCAAGTAACTTGTATGATTCATCAGTCTACATAATCATAGTCTGCATGTACATCAAGTTTCCTCTGATTACTTAAACATTGGTCTCTGTAGATTGGAAATCCATATATACATCGTTACAACATTCATCTATATGAATGTCAATGGTGAATTATCTAGATTCTAGAGATAACAAATCACGCACTGGTATGTTCTAGTGCATTGTATTCTTGCAGAGTTTCAAGGGCATCAACTACCCAAATGAGATGAAGAAACATTTAAACGCACCGAAGAATCAAACATTAGAACCGTGACGTCTAACATCTAGCAGGACTAAATAAAATTTGCAATCCGTAAAGTTGAGATTCGGCGTGAAAACTGTGACTTCAAAAAGAGCTGGAAAAACCAATTTCATCATTTGGCGAAATTAAACGAGAAAATTTGGCGACTGTCAACACGCCGAGAAATTCTACATAAATACTCAGCAATTTTCAATAGGTAGTAATCATAATTCAATACGAGATGCCAGCTATTTCAACCTCTCATCTAATCTTTCAGCTATTTCCCACCAACTTCAAATATTTCGCAAAATTAATCGGAAAAACTCGGCAATTATCGGTATTGAGATAAATAAAACAAGGTAGTTAAATATTCGTTCTCGCTACACGCCTTCAATCGACTTGGCGCACACAAATCTAGCTAAACATGAACTCTCTAATTGTTTGCTGAATCAAAACAGAAATCGCAAACAAATCACACACAAACCTGAGTCAACAACAGAAAATACATTTACAGAATAATCGAATGCATTGGATGCATCTAAAACACTTCCCTGCTGCCGCCGATCGGGCAAGAAACTCACGCAAACAAACAAACATTCTGGCGCAAAATATATGAATATACTAAATAAATATAATAAATGACTATAATAAATGACTTGACTAACGCATAAATGCAACGCACTGCACAACAGATAAAGCCAAACAACACCCGAAACGACACACACGCACACACGCACAAAACACACACACGCACACAGCAGGGCACTACACTAGCCGCCATCAACGCATACTCACTGATGTCCTGGTTAGAAACAACGACCCAAAAACTGCGTTGTGCATTTGTTCATTTTTTGTTATGGAAAAGGAGAAATGAGGCGATGATAAAACTGATTTGAGACTAGACATAGGTTTCGCATGTTAACTACTGGAGGGAAAGCGCATATACATCCATATCCACACGCCCATCCATATCCATATACATCCATATCCACACGCCCACACACACACACACACACGAACCCTTCTACAAGCCTGCTTCGTCAGGCGACAGAGAAACACCGTTAATCTGATGCAACAAAAATAGCACACAGCAAAAACACAGCCGGTAATCGGACACAAACCATAAACAATCACAACAATAATTCGAGGATAATTTGAGACGAATAAACCGAATAAAAGAATTTGCACGGGTGTCGATCCAGTGATTGCAACATAAGATAACATTTTGCACTGAAATTATTTCGGCCAATAACAGCCCAACTGGTGCCTTTTACTGACATCAGCGAATAAACAACACACAAACACACACATACATACACATACACTGACACATACACACAAGCGCGCACACACACACACTGACACACAGACACATACACTGACACAGACACACATACACACAAGCACACTGACATACACACACACACACACACACACAGACACACTGACACATACACACAAGCGCACACACACACACACACACACTGACACACATACACACAAGCACACTGACATACACACACACACACACACACAGACACACAGACACACTGACACATACACACAAGCGCACACACTGACACACACACATACACACACACATACACACAAGCGCACACACACACACACACACACACACACACACACACACACACACACACACACACACACACACACACACACACACACACACTGACACACATACACACAAGCACACTGACATACACACACACACACACACACACACACACAGACACTGACACACAGACACTGACACGCCGGCTGGCTGGACTACGGCAATTATTATACATCGCCGCGTCTAGCACTGCCGCCGGCGCTGTTGACTGATTGAGCGGCACAGGAGGACGTGGACGCGACCGCCACTCGACCGCCGGCGCTGTCAACTGCTACCGCTGCTGTGGCCGCATCATAGCTGGGCGGCGGCTGTGGGTAGTGGGTCAGGTCGATTTTGGCGAAGCGAGCGTCGTGGAGCGCGTCGTGGTAGGCGGGCGGCACGAGCGAGGCGGCCGACGCGACGGCCACCGGCGGCTCCATTGTCTGTCGCATCAGCAAGTAGCGGTAACACGTCCACACCATGCCGATCAGGTAGGCCTGCAGACACACATACACACACATACACAAATACAACAACAAACATGCACAGGAGACAGGAAAGCTCAAAACTTATAGTCATGACGAATATAAACAGGGTTATTGAAGTACAACAAGAAGGTATAATAAATAACGTCAGACACACACACGCACACACATTAATCATATTAGTAAAGTGCCTAAAACCAACGTTCTCTGAGGCACTGAAAATATGGATGGATGTTCAAGTCAAACAGAGAAATTCAAGAGAAATAGCTAAGTTAGGGCGCGTTAGACACATGCAAGAAAGTACACCAAAGTACCCCAGTAAGTACACCAAACTATGTAGGTAGTGTTGAGAAATAATGGTAGAAGTCTTGTCCTGAGACCTACTGAAATAGTAAATAAATGTACAATTGCGGACGGATACATACACGCACACATGACTGGTGAGAGAGAGAGAGACAGTGGCGCCACCTTGACAGCCATGACGGCGAGAAAGACAACTACGACCAGCAGTGCCAGCCAGCGTGAGTCCAGCAGCAGCAAGTGGCGGCGCCACGGCACGTGCGGCCACTGCGCTACCATCTGCCTCGCGTCCGGTAACAACGACAAATAACTGACCAACGTCAAACTGACACACACACACACACACACACACACACACACACACACACAAACATATCAGACATACTACCGGATATTCAGGCCATTAAGCCTATATTTTATCTCAAAATTCTATTCCATCTTTTCATTTTTTTCATGGTGGGCTTATTAGTCAGAGTTTTTTTCAGGTTACACAACTTCAGTCTGCCAAAGAAGAAGTTTCATTATAGTATGAATTTTATAAATTTTAATAAGGTACAAATATGTGCAATAGTTTGATGGAAAACGCAAATTAACCCGTAAATGATAGGAAAAGACGGATTTTTCAACATTGAGAAATACTACCGGTGAAAAGATAAATTCGTGGCTGCGCTTATTGGACCGTACCACTAAAAACCTAGTATTTCAGGCCTGAAAAGTGCCATGGGCTTAATAGACAGATGGGCTTATTGAACAGGATTTACGGTACTATTAGTCAGCGATGACCCAATTAAATAATAAAGATTGGGTGCAGTTTGAGTTTTGACCGAGAAGCAAACTTGGTAACGGCGACGGGGCAAAATATCTAGAACATTATTGAATTAATTACTCCTGCTAATACAGTCAAACATATTATACGGACTGTACCGAGTACATACAGCAATACTAATTTTCCTCTGGGTCGTTGAGCTCGGCACAAACGAGAAAGAAGGCGCCGTCACTGACCACGAGATGCAGAAGTTGAACACTTGCAGACAGAAGAAGGGCATGAGGTAGGAGGGCTGGCCGCGCACCGTGCCAATCAGCATGAGCAAGGTGATGATGAACAGACAGAATGTGACCAGAATACCGACGTTCACATCGTCCGTGTGCCAGATCTGGCCGACAAACACCGAGTAGCCGCGACTATGCTTCGACATCACCTGCCGTCGCCACAATAAGACATACACACACATATATACGCTTGTCAACATAAGACATGCATGCGTATAAACACAATCACCCAAACATAAGGAACACATACACACAAAACAGAATCGGATTAGAAGTGATACAGATAAATATAGCTTTCAAAACAGAATCATCAACGATTGGAAAAATACCGGCCCATCTCCCAAACCAAAACACAAGAAAACAATTAAAGATAGAAGTAACAAATGGAAGGCGAGGAAGACATGATCTTGACTTGCCCATATCAACTCGGTGAGAGAACACACACAGGCGCATGCAAAGACAAAACAATGTTTGCGTGTGCATTTCAGAAGACATATCACACATCATATATGTCAAAACGATATGATAATCTAATGATAATCTACTTAATGATACGGATAATAAAATGACAGTGAGAAACGCATATCGATTATTATTTGAGCTTTCACTTGACCTTGTAATGAACTGAACAAGTACGAAAAATACAAACAAATACACTGAACAAATACACTGAACAAATACACTGAACAAATACGTAAAAATATGTCACGCTGATACATTCCCATTTTGGAATTGACAATTCTCCGACGGAAGTTCAAATAGGATACCACCCCCAATAGTTGTATTATCGTAATTTCCTATGAATAAGGGACCCATTTCTGGTCAATTTATATATTTTTCAATATAGGAGGTCGCTTGTACAATGGAGTAAATATTTTAGCACCAGTACGTACTTATTTTCCAGATTAAACCTTTTTAAGGGGTCCCTTATACACAAGGGTCTCTTATACAGAAGGGTTTCTTATATACAAGGGTTTCTTATACACAAGGGTTTCTTATATACAAGGGTTTCTTACACACAAGGGTTTCTTATACACAAGGGTTTCTTATACACAATAGTCTCTTATACACAAGGGTTTCTTATACACAAGAGTTTCTTATACACAAGGGTTTCTTATACACAAGGGTTTCTTATACACAAGGGTTTCTTATACACAAGGGTTTCTTATACACAATAGTCTCTTATACACAAGGGTTTCTTATACACAAGGGTTTCTTATACACAAGGGTTTCTTATACACAAGGGTTTCTTATACACAAGACTCTCTTATACACAAGGGTTTCTTATACACAAGGGTCTCTTATACACAAGGGTCCCTTATACACAAGACTCTCTTATACACAAGGACCTCTTATACACAAGGGTTTCTTATACACAAGGGTCTCTTATACACAAGGGTCCCTTATACACAAGACTCTCTTATACACAAGGGTTTCTTATACACAAGGGTCTCTTATACACAAGGGTCCCTTATACACAAGACTCTCTTATACACAAGGGTTTCTTATACACAAGGGTTTCTTATACACAAGGGTTTCTTATACACAAGGGTTTCTTATACACAAGGGTTTCTTATACACAAGGGTTTCTTATACACGGTAAAGCACAGTGGCTTGCACGGGGCACTTGTTGCCGTCAATGACAGATAGTTGGCTGAGGTCAGTGACCTTGGGCGGCGGCACATCGTCGCTGTGCAGCCGGTCGGGCGCGTCCTCTGACTCGAACACAATGGTCGCCGAGTGATTGCCGGTGCTGTTAGCAGACGGCGACGCCGCTGGTGATAACACAGTGGCCGTATCAAGCGCCAAGTGTCCGCCACCGCCACCACCACCAACGGCGTCTTCACCGCCCGCCGCCGAGGAGGAAGGGGAGATGGTATCTGCCGCGCCAGACTTGACCGACGTGTTGCCGGGCTGGGCGACCAGTTGGGGTCGCAGTAGCACGGTGATCAGTGCCGACAGTGTGAGCAGGTTCATGGCCAGGTGCCACACGGCCAGCAGCAGTGTGCCGGTGCGCACGTGCAGGCAGCCGCACACGCGCAGCGCCGGCTCAGCGCCCGAGCGTCGACGCAACCGGCCACGCGACCAATGCTGCTGTTGATGTTGATGAGATTCGCGTTGACTGCGCCGCCTTGCCTGGCCGCCACCGAGACGACACATGGCCAACATCAGACGTCGCGAGCCGCTCGCCGCAGCACCATCAGCGGCAGAGGCAGCGGGGACGGCCGGCGGCGGCGACTGTCGGTGTGACGTCGTGCCAGCAGCTGGCGTTGTCATGACGACCAGCTGCAACAAGCGTGACACACACACACACACGAATATGTAGTTCTCTAGAGTAGTGAAGTGGTAATGTGTTCGTCTTGCAATCTTAGTCGACTAGTAGAATCAGCTGAGCGGTTGTGTGAGTTTAATCTGATGATGGGAGGTCGCTGATGTCACGAGCCGCATCAACGGGGAGTTGGAGGGACGTCTGGACTGATGTGCTGGAGAGAACAGAAATATCGTGGATAGAGGACCAAGCGCCAAGGCGACGTAGACCACTCAACAGTTGGTTGACAAATATAAACGACAAACAAGCAGATTAATACAATCTACATACGTACATACATACACCCAAATGAACACACAGACAGAAATGCGAGACACAAAGCGCATACACATAAAATGCTTCACAGATAGCTTTATGAGCGTCTGTTTGCTGCCAAAATTTCCCTAAGGATAATTATCAACAATCAAATAACGAATTGAATAACGAATTTCAACACACACACACACACACACACACACACACAAGCCAGTCTCTGATCGAACAAAAATAAATTAACATTGATACATCACCAGTTTGTATCGCCGTGTCTGAAACTCATCCAAGTATATTTATTTGACAGATAGTCATCCAAGGCAACTAAGAGCTGCCAAGCGACTAAATTTTGTAATCACAAGCAAATAAAGATATCACCAGACTCGACAAAATGACCAATACAGACACAAAGATTAAGTTTAGACCGTGATAGATATACACCAATAACAAATATTTTGAACACAAAAGAAAATTGCACAACAGAAAATAAATGTTTGTCTTAAGCCGTGGTAACACCGGGCCAATTGTTGGCTTAGCCAAGGATTGTCCAGAAAACCGAAGTTCAACTTTTCAAGCCTGCATTTCAGCCGTTTGCCTCTAGAAGGCACTATGTTGCCGTGCAATGAATGCAAACTGTCAAGCTGAAAATGATTTAATTCTCGCGCAAGGTAATATTTATATAGGCAAATAATCAATCCTCAGTTTTTTAACCACATGTCGCTGAAGCAACGCGTGCAGTGAATTCAACTCAGTTTGAGGGCCTGTGTGTGGGCGCGTGTTTGTGACGTGTTGTTTTTGTGTGTTCGTTACATTGTGGCAATTGTATCATGACGATATTGGAATATGTAATATAATATATAAACAGTATATTTCTATGTTTATTGCATTGCTAGATTAAATATGTCCAACATTTATATGTATATTCAAGAACCCAGCTGGATTACATAAACATTCAAATGGTATAGCCAGGAGAGCGAAATAAACCACACGGACGTACTCTGTACCACATCTATTGGCTTGGACAATTACTGGCCTCGTGTGACCACTCGCAAGCCAATTGTTGGCCTAGCCAACGGTTGTCCGCTGCAAGCCAACAGTTGGTCAATCCAAAGTTTGGCCTCGTGTGACCACGGCTTCAGACTTGTTGTCACCTATATTGACCATCAAATGCTTGAATGTTTCACTTATAAAAGCGTCATAGCTTGTGAGGCCCTGCCTGATTCTTGTTACTGTAAATTGTGCGTCATGTGTTCTTTATGTTGTTGAAAACAATTGACAGAAATAAATGGAATGAATGGAACGGAATAACAATGCATATACGTCAGATATATTTCACTTAGGTTAATTCAGATTAAATTATTTACCACCACAGAAACAAAACAACTGAGACACCACCCAATATTATGTATATATATATGCTTATACACGTAGCGAATAAACTGAATTTACACCCACAAAACGATGAATAACAATCAAAACAAAACGCACCAAACCTCAGATGGAGAAAATCAATTGAACTAACAGGATTGCCAGGCTGCTTGACATAAACAATCGTAATTTCTCTCTTCGGGACAAAAAACATTTCAATCTCTTATAAACACTTTTCCACCAAATCGTCGATATAATATCTGTTGATCTTAAAATTTAAGTTATTCAATTTAGTCTTCATCACCTCTTCCCAAGAAATGTTCTGAATTATTGAGTCATTAAAAATGTATCGGGAATAAACTTGAGTACTGAAATAAAATCATACAAAAAAACAATTCGATTGAATGCAGCATAGCTTTGTAATAAATAATTTTATTCAAAAAGGTTAGATGTCTGGAAGCACCGTGCAATTCCTATATTGCTACATTTGCGGATTTCAGGTAACTGAAGTGACCAGGTTAGTTGCATGGTTGCCGCTTTCGCTTGCACACTCGTTGATTGTGTTTGTCCGAGTGAACTGCGCTCTCTTGTGTGTGAGTTGAAAGCCATGTTGAGTTTTGCACACGTATTATACGTATTATAGGAAGCTCGCGTTTGTTCTGGTTCATGTTTGCACATTTTATATGCGGTTATCACTGAATTATTATTTTTAATAAAGTGCTGAAGTGTTTATCATCTCGACTTAGCATTACACTAAATTAATAATGCTGATTAGTGTGCAGTTGTGTTATACTGAGTCTTGTTGGTGTTTTACAGCGGAGTTGAAATGCCTGCGAAAGCCGTGGACATCCTGAAAGGATTTCAAGTGTATCCTTCATAATAGTTATGTATTTGCGGATTGTGTTTATATCACAAAATAAACTAAGTCAAGTTTTTATTAAATTAATGAAGTTTTTATTTCAACAATAAATTAAGTTTTTACGATCGTGCCACATTTACATTTGCACGCGTGAAGGTGCTGAAATACATTAGCTCACCAACTTTCATTTCATTTTGTCTTTTATGTTTGCATATTTTAACTGTATCTTACAAATCAATTGGGTATACGTATACGTCTGGCGAATGTGCCGATCACCTGTGGAGGCGCGCTGCTGTGTTGGAGCGCATTGAAGTTTTTTGCACAATATTCCTTGACGGGCTTGACTTGTCAACGGCAGTAATTGGCTGAATCTACGCGACGTGGAGAGTGGCAAGATCCTGTGGCAAGGCAACGACGATATGTGAGTGATTTCTGGTGTTTCCAGTGAACTGGGGAAGTGTTTCCAGTGAAGCGATCCACCAATTGCCAAAGCGCGGGGGATGATCACGAATAGCAAAAACAGGAAAGTTATGAGCGAATAGAGTATTATCATGGGAACAAAATATCTCTTCTATCAATTCCAGGAGAAGGAAATTCCACGTAAAGACTGAATGATCTGTTAGGGTTGTTAACTTATGTATATATCGCTTGAATGGTGTTGAAGTATATTAAAATTACGCTTATTTACGTTTCAATATAAAATATGTAAAATAGACAGGCGCGTTTGAATCGGACATAGACATATGGAGCAAAACAGGGTTGGCGAACATGATCTTTCAAGAGCAAATGTCAGGGATGCGATGAATGATGTGATTTGCTTGTGCTGTGACCAGCTCGCTTCCTGATGTAGAGCACGAGGCGCGGGTGCCTCGCTGTGTGCTGAAAAGTCGCGCCATTTCGCGCGAGATTAACTTCAGCTCGGTGCAGCCGATGGAGAAGTTTCGGCTGGAACAACGCATCATGTTCAAGGTATTGCAGACACGCAGTCTCCCACTCTGTTCAATGATCCATCACTATATCCGATACTGTTTAAAGATCCATCACTATATCCGATACTGTTCAAAGATCCATCACTATTTCCGATACTGTTCAACAGTCCATCACTATATCCGATACTGTTCAAAGATCCATCACTATTTCCGATACTGTTCAAAGATCCATCACTATTTCCGATACTGTTCAGTGATCCATCACTATATCCGATACTGTTCAAAGATCCATCACTATTTCCGGTACTGTTCAATGATCCATCACTATATCCGATACTGTTCAATGATCCATCACTACTCACGACCAACATGTCACTCTGTGTGTGTGTGTGTCAGGGTCGTTGCTTGGAAGAGTGGTCGTTCGACTTCGGCTTCGTCATCCCCAACTCGACCAACACGTGGCAGAGTGTCATCGAGGCGGCGCCCGAGAGCCAAATGATGCCAGCCAGCGTGCTCAGGTGTTGTCGTCGAATTTCGCCACAAATTTCATAACATTTTCAGTGGAAAATACCTCATGCTTACGCTGCTCTAGTTCACTAGTTGGTTATTCTAGGCTCGATTATGTGCTGGACAATACGGTGTAATTTCGTATTTGTGCATCTGTGGAGATTTATCATTGAACTCATCATATATTATCAACTCTAACGTTCTGCTCTTTCTAATCAAATTTCTGTTCTGATCAAAGGTCCGCTGTTTGTTTGTGCGGTGTTAAATGATGAAATGCGCGCATCAAAGACGCGTGAAGTGGACTTGTATTGCATAATAGCATAGTTTACAAGATTATTCGTGACATTCCCAGAACCGAACCTCTCCATGCTGGAACTCCACAATGACGGATGCCCTAACCGGAGAGGACCTGGACCTCGTTTGTGATTTATTAAATGATCAATTAGTGGTGCTCGTTTTACACCGAACACACACATACGCTCACAAACACACACACACACACACACACACACGAACACAAACTTTATAGGGGAAAGCCCGGCGGAGAACGACGGGAAATTCTTCACCAAACTCAGTTTCGATGTCACTCACAACTAGCGCATTAGCAATATAACATCCGGTGGTTCTCAAACATTATCACTGCGCGCGTCACTGAATCAATCGCCAACGTTTCTTGCGTCTGTTAATTTCCTATCCAATTTCCTCAGTCTACCTATAAGCTACATGTCAGTGGTTCTGTTTCTGTGTGTAATATCAAGTACGTAGTGTTTGTACGGTCCAGGTATGAGACGCATTGTGGGTCGTCATTGTGTTTGCCATTGATTCTCCCCCTCCCCCATCCCCACTAACGTCCACCCTAGCTATTTCCCCCAGCATACTGTTGTGGCAATGCATGAGAGCTGGGCGGGTTGCAATGAAAGTGAGGCTTGTAGAACAAGGTCACGCGGTACACACACACAGTCAATACGCTATGCCAGCGTGTATGTGTGTGTATGCGTGTGTGTGTCGCCAGCACATACACACACGGTGTAATTTGCACACGAACACAGCACATGCACTCAGTTGGCGGACAAGAGGACGTGCGTGCGTGTTGGTGTGTATGTGTGTGTGTTAGAGAGCGATATGAGCAGCTTATCGACCACGTATCCAATTGCACTGTGCTATACTGCCCATATTGATTTACGTGTGTGTGTGTGTGCGTGTGTGTGTGTGTGACAGTGGCAATGTCATAATTGAAACTCTCTTTTTTGATGATGACCTGCTGGTTTCCACATCGCGAGTTCGACTGTTCTACGTGTAGTTGCTGCCCGCCAACACACCGACACGCAAACACACGCACACACTCAAGCGTTTTGATCTCTACATGTTTTAATTCGAGTTTATTGTCTGGTAAATGTGTATCGCCTATGGTCGTGCGTGTTATGTGTTTGTGGTGTTCTGTGATAATCCAATCATTGATGACGTTTGCATGTGTGTGTGTGTGTCTCGCATTGAGTGCGTTCTACCAGCATAGGTCGTGGAATATTGTTGATGTCTAATATGTATATGTTTATCTTTTTTTTGAATTTTCGTTAGAAATTCGTATGTCTATGCCAGTGGTCTTCAACACGTGGCAAATGGAGGTGTTTCCAAGTGGGTAATTAAAAGTCGGTAGGAATGATAAATGTGTGTTTTTATCAATCCGAATTCGTCTATTTTCGTGTCTGGTAACTTCCTGACTTAATGGTAATTTGGCTTGGTGTAACAACGGTATTTATAATATTTTCAGTTATGGAAAATGAAGTGGGGAATCGAATAGAAAATGTTACGGACTACTACTCTGTGAGAACCGCGCTAGGATAGCTAACACTTGGATTGGCCGCCCATTCTATCGGAGTCATTTTTCAATTTTTCTATACGGTTATACTTTTGTAGGAAGCGTTGCTAAAGGACAATTATACCATCCAAGTAGCTTGTGGCTACAACACACACACGCATACACGTAGCTTGTTTTGTATTGGGAGGGATTCGCAGACGTTCTTGTATGACGAGGCGGTGATTCATTTTCAATTCACGAAGCGTTCACAACTTTCAACCGATCAGTCATTAAGAGGTCACATTTATCCATCTCATTTGCTCGCATGGTTTTGCCACGTAGTTTCTCGTTCTGGTGTTTGTATGTGTGTGTGTGTCTTGTTCGTTGTATCAACGCAGTGGTACGTGTTGGTTTAGTGAGTGTTTGTTTGGGTAGAAGTTTGCTGCATTCTTTCCTTGACCAATGTTTTAAACAATTGCTACGTTGTACTGTATACACACATTGGTTGTTTATAATACATGCCGTGATTTAATCTGATTCAGCTGCGCGAGAATGAATTACACACACACACACACACACACACACACACACACATACAGACACGCACGCTGTTGGTGTCACTGCATATATCGCTTAGTTACTACAGCTTTCTGGAATTCAGCTCACATCATTGCTGTTTCGTGTGCACGTGTCAAAATTAAATACACATCGGTGCCTTCGCCGAGTTGACGTCCTATTTCCCGGATATTCCCAGTAGGCTGGGGACATCTAGCCTAGCCACCTACACGTTTACACACTCAGACACAATCTATCATACACTTTCTCTCACTGCACACGATCACACCACAGTCAATAATTTTGTAAATTGAATTAAACAATTGTAAAGAGGGAAGTTTTCAAATAAAACCCACTATGCCTATGTTGGTGGACCGCAAGTACTGATTTATGCGTAATATCTCACACAAAAATACAAGCCTTCTTGAAATAGGAAAACACGTGCAAATTACAGCTGTCAGAAGTTCCTGATACTCCCATTCACTGGGGAAAAGCACAAATATTCAGGCCAAATTTTCGCTAAAAATCACACAATATAGCGGGATTGTATTAATTTCATTTGCGCACATCATTACGCACACACACACACACACACACACGCAAAAGCGACCAGTTTGATATGTAAGAATCCATCAAACACACACACACACGCACGCAGCAATGAAAAAATTGTTAGCTACACAGTAGTAATACAATAATAATTAAGATAAAATCGAGCATATTTGCGACTGAATTCACTGCATTGTCAACAATCACAATGTTAATGCTAGAAGAAGATATCAACGTGCAATAAAAGTGTTATTTTCTGCCACATCAAACTGCGCTGCCGAATTATTTTCATTTGCATTATTTGTGGTGACAAATAGCTGAAC